>CAJHQP010010568.1:0-18181 GCA_905132765.1 Moricandia arvensis
GGCCCTTGATGGGGCTTGGGTAGAACACCTTTTTAGAATTAGGCATTGGTTCAGCCTTAATTAGGCCACATATAATGATTATCTGCGAAGAGACATAAAACTCATAGAGCTAGCTCATTTTCATCAACCTGATGCACCGCATTATCTAAGGAGGATCAAAGGAAAACTAAGTCAATACCACATGAACTTAAGCGATATGGTCATCTATGTTTATATATGGTTCGGAGCGATAAGCTGTAGACAACTTTAGCCTATCGAAAATGAATTAGTTGATTCGAGCACAATTCCTTTAAGGCTGTTAAAAACATTTTCGGCAAAAACTTCGATATGCCATTTTTAGTAGTTATATGGTCCGTTGTTAAGAAAGGTACGACTCACTGGTTTTTTCAGATTATAGGAAAGCTCATGCGTCAGCCTTAACTAGCGCGACGCATATATGAATGTAATATCTCGACTCAGCACCACAAGTTACTTAAACATATATCAAGACGTTCATCCTCGGAGCAATTCAACGCACTTGTATCTCGCATCAGTCTAGATAAAATCTAAATTAATCAATACCACATAAACTTAAGGCTATGTCCGCATCTTTTTTAATATGCTGGGAGTTCGATATACAGAAAGGTCTAGCTAGACAATCCTGCAAGGGCATGATGTAGAAGCATGGACTCTATTTATTGGCTTGTTTATAAATAATCACCTTTTTCGGCCCAGAATGAGATCGTAGTTATTCTGTGGCGTTCTTGGCACTTTATTTTAGTATTATATGTCGGGTATTTAAATGTGATTATAAAGGTACGAACAGCTTTTTAGAATTAGCATTGGTTCAGCTTGACTTAAGCACCATATAATTCAATCAATCTTGGTTCTCAGAGATTATAACTTACTTTAAGCTTTGTTTCCATGCGACGAGAAGTCTTTTGTAAAGATTTAAAGGTCGTTAGAATATGGGCGGATTGTGTAGTATTCCGTGAGAATATCAAAGGAATAAATACAGAACTCTCAAGCTCAACGTATGCGGACACTTACGTAAACCTTAAGGCTAGTGTGGTGGCCGGTCATTATATATTTGATGTCCTTCGCAGTATCGACAAAAAGCGGAGTCCTCAGACATATCCGCGCTTGTGTCGAACTCGATGTTAAGATGTAGCATACCTGTTGGAAAATTCCTTATAAAAGGCCTTGTGCTTACAAACTATTTCTTACTGCAAAACAAAATCGATATGCTCTTTTGTTTTTGTATAGGTAGTATTTAGTATTGGTGCGGATAAATGTAAACTAGATTGAGGAAGAACACAACTATTTAAGATTAGTCATTGTTCAGAGCGGTTGATATCATTGCACCATACTATGGCTATGATTATTCTTTCGTTTTACCAGCTTAGACATAACTCATTCACAATAAGCATTCATCACCGATGAGCGGATTTCGATCTCGAGATAAGAAAACAAGCCGGAATTATCCAAGGTGAAAACTTATACGGCTAATAGAGTTCGGTCATACTCTTTTTTTAAATCTGGTATCGACGAATGAAAGGTCTATGAATGCCCATCTTGCAAATGGAATAGTAGAGGACAGCACAATTCTATTCTATTGAAAGGCTTGTATTTTAGAAAGAGTGATGTTTTAGCGGGGAAATTATTATAGCAATGGCTCGATATGAGCTTCTATTTTTTTTTCTCTTAGTCGGAAGGTTTATGTAATAGTGTTTGTCGGATAATAATGTAAAAAAATAGAAGGTGTACGCATGGCCTTTCTTCTGCATTTTATCACTGAGAATTCACCTTTTTTAATGAACATTAGCCATCTGGTTGTCAGCCCTAACTTAGCGCACATATAATGATTAATCTCGATCAACGATACATAACTCATGGACAGATAAGCTATCTGGCATCAACGATGCATAAGGCTGGATTCGGGGTGGTATGAGATAAAAAAAACAAGTCAATAACCACTAAGCTTAAAGAAGCTCTTATGTCCATCTTGGCTCTTTTTAATATGGTGCTCGATTTGCAAGATTAGGGTATAGTAACGCAGCTGCATTAATGAGAATGTTAAGCTAGGCACAATTCTTTAAGGCTTGTTAAAAAATATTTTTCGGCAGAAAAAATCGTATGACCCCATTTTAGTATTATATGGTCGGATAAATGTAAAAAGGTAACGGTTGTTTATAGAGAGGTGTCATGCATTCGGCTATCACGACAGAATTACTTAGGCACCATAGGTTATATGGATTGACATATTTCGATCAGATATGCATCAGTATACTCTTAATTAGGCAATTTCGAGGTGGCCGTGACCCTCATGGCACATTCGACAGTGCGTAGCGGATTGCGTTAGGGAGATATAAAAAAAGAACAAGTCAATTTACGGTTTATAACATATGAACTTTAAGGGCTATAATTGTTCCCACATCTTTTGTTAAATTATTGGGTGGTTGACGATAGGTCTAGAAACGCCGCTGCAATGGAATAGAGAAAGACAATTCCTTTAAGGCTTGTTAAAAATATTGTGTTCGGCGAAAAAATTGGTAGATGCCATTTTTAGTAATTATAGTGGTCGGATAAATGTAATAAGGTAGGCGAACAGCTTTTTTAGAATTAACAGCATTGGTTCAGCTTCAACCGTTAGGCCGCATATATGATTATTCGACAGAGACATAGACATACAATAAGCATTCATGTAATTCCAACTTTGGACTTCAATTTGGGCTTTGGGCGGCGGATTCGATTACATAGATGATAATAAGACAAGTACGAATTACCAATCACATCTTAATTGGTTCATAGGGTGGTCGTCGTGTGATTTAAATCTGGTTTCGACCTTCTCAGTAAGGGCTCTAGAACACGCCTGCAAATGAATAGTTACGAAGCACAATTCCTTTAAGGCTTGTTAAAAATATTTTCGGCAAAAAAACTCGATAGGCGGCCAATACTACTGTTTTAGTCTTTTATATGGTGGTATAAATGCTAAATAGGATTATTCCGGGACAGATTTTTTTTACGAATAGCCATGGTGGGCTTTTCAGCTTGATCTTAGGCACGCATATTGATTATCTTGACCACAGGTTCACGAACATTATAACTTCATTTTTGGATGGAACATTGAGTGGAATAGACAGCGAAATGAAGTTTGGATTCGATCTCGAGATAACCTTTGTGCGGAAGGAAATACACAGAAGCTTCATTTACGGATGATGTTAATTTCTTAGGGGTATGCGCCTCTTTTTTTAAATCTGGTTCGACAGAAAGGTCTAGAAATGCGGCTGCAAATGGAATACGTAGAAGCAACAATTCGCTTTAAGGCTTTGTTTAAAAAATAGTGTTTCTGTGTTGCGGCGCCTTCAAAAAACTCGATATGCCATTATTTAAAGTACAGATATATAGGTGGTACGGAATATAATGAATTAATCTATAGTGGTATCCTTATGGTGACACGAGGACTTTACAATTTTTAGGGAATGTAGGACTATTTGTGTTGTGTTCACTATCAATTTAGGCACCATATATGATTATTCGATAGAGACATAACTATACATAAGCATTCTCAACCGATCATTCCGAGGTATGCAGGGTTCGTTGTCGCCGCTTTGGATTCGGGTCTAAAGATGTTTTCATGGTTCAAAAGAAATCAATACTCATAAACTTAAGGCTATGTCATCTTTTTTAATTATATGCGTTCGACAGATAGGTCTAGAAACGCCTGCAATGGAATAGTAGAAAGCAGGATTCGGCTTGTAAAGGCTTGTTAAAAATAATTTTTTCGGCGCCGCAGTAGGAGAGAAATATATCTTGATATGCTCCATTTTTGTACTGTAGTGAAAATGGGTCGGATAAATGAAGGAAGGTCACTCGCACACATCGCTTTTAGAATTAGCATTGGTTCCGCTTAACTTAGGCCAATAAGGTATGCATTATCTGGTGACATGAGATTACTCATACAAAAGCGTTATTCATCAACCGATGAATGCTTCCATGATGTGTCGAGGTGAAATAAAATAGGACACGGTCTCTATTTCACCGAAGAGAATTGTTTTTGGGACTAAGTAATTAAGGCTATGTTCGGCGACTTTGTCTTTTAAAGTGCTTGGTTCGACAGGATAAGGTCTTAGCAGAGTGCCTGCAAAATGATAGTAGAAGCAAATTTTTAAGGCTTTGTTAAATATTTTTCGGCTAAAAAACTCGAGTATGGCCCCATTTTAGTAGTTATATGTTTCGGATAAATGTAAAAAGGTTCCGCACCTTTCTTAGAATTACATTGTTCAGCTTAATTAGGCCACTATATGATTTTCGATCATGAGACATAACTCATAGCAATAAGACATTATGTCAACGCTACTCTGTAGCTGCAGTTCGGGTGTCTTGTTTCTTATCGGATAAAATTTAATTACACAATTCATATTGCGTAGCTTATGTTCGAACATATGCAACTTAGGCTATGTCCATTTTTCTTAATATGGTTCGTAGGCAGATAGTCTGAGAACGCCTGCAAATGGAATAGTAGAAGCACAATTCCTTTAAGGCTTGTTAAAAATATTTTTCGGCAAGAAATATGTTATGCCTCATTTTTAGTAGTTATAATTTCGGTCGAGCATAAATGATAAAAGGTACCTTCTACGTTATGAACAGGATCGCTTTATAGAATAAGCATTGGTTCAGCCTTCTAGCGTGGTAGGCAGCATATATGGGTGTAATGGTTCGGGACAGAAGATCGTGAGGAACTTCATACTATAGCATTTGCCAATACAGATCGGCCGGGTGCACGCGGAACTTCGATCTCGGTATGGAATAAACAAGCATAGTACGAGACGTAAGCCAGTAAGGCTATGTTTCTTCCTCGTTTCCATCTTTTTTAATCGTGGTTCGACAAATGGTACTTTGAGCAATTTACGGCTTTGCAAAATGCGATAGTAAAGCAAATTCTTTTAGAAGATATGTTTAATGGCAATTTGGTTTAATTCGGGCTCACGTTTAGGAGTATGCCTCATTTGAGTTTAAGAGTTTATATGGTCGGATAAATGTAAAAAGGTATCGAACACTTTTTAGATTAGCATGGTGGTTCAGGCCTCTAACTCTTAGGCACATATATGATTATCTTTGGTTTAAGACCAGAGAGACATAACTCATACAACATTACAGCATTCATGCACCGATGCTCGGAGGGCGTTTTTTTACGTAGTGCTCAGAATAAAAAATTTCAGTTCATTTCTTTTTCCGTTTAATAACTCTATAGTATGTCTCATTATTTTTTCAAATCTCATTGATCGGCTAGGCACTGACGTTCGACAAAGAACGTGGTTGAGCTTAGACAACTGCGCTTACAATGGGGATCAAGGTAGTACAGAGAATTCCTTTAAGGCTTGTTAAAACATTTTTTCGGCAAAAAACTCGCTATGCCATTTTTTAGTAGTCTTCTATATTGCGATGTACGCGAGTGCATTTATGTGGAGAAGAGAGGTATCCTTAATGCACATCACTTTTGGTATTCATAGTAGCAATTATTCGCCATATTATGGTTCGGCTTAATTAGGCCAGCCACTCATATGATTTATCTCGACCAGAGACATAACTCATACAATAAGCATTCAATTCCAACGCTGCGTTATGTTCAGCGGTATGAATGCGCACGTTTAAGAAGATAAAACACAATCCAATACACATATAACCTTCAGGGCTAGTGCTCATCGTTCTCTTTTGTATTGGGTTCAGTTGCTACGAAACAGGAGTCTAGAAAAGCCTACTGCAAATGGAAGTAGAAGCAACAAATTCCTTTAGGCTTGATTAAAATATTTTTCGGGTTGGTTCTAGAAAAATCTGATATGCGGCCTCATGTATTGTTAGTAGAGATTATATTCAACATGGTTCGAGAGGTAAGATGTAAAAAGGTACCGAAAGCTTTTTAGAATTAGCATTGGCTCTTAAGATTC
Source organism: Moricandia arvensis (assembly GCA_905132765.1). Taxonomy (NCBI): domain Eukaryota; kingdom Viridiplantae; phylum Streptophyta; class Magnoliopsida; order Brassicales; family Brassicaceae; genus Moricandia; species Moricandia arvensis. Next base: position 5,928 of record CAJHQP010010568.1, read on the forward strand.
CTCTCGCATATCACGGCACCATAAATATGATTTATGTCGAGGTCAGCAGACATAACTATACTAGCATTCCTCGTGTGGGCTGTGATTTGTGGGATGAGGCCTGGATTTCGATCTCGTGCGAGACTAATGAAAAAACACAACAAGCCTAATACCGTCCATACGTATAACTTGAAGGCTATGTCCATCTTTTTACTATCGTGGTTCGCACTCAAACATTGGTGTGAGGAAACGCTTCTCGCGTCAAAAGGTTGGGAATTATCGGTAGAAGCACAATTCTCTTTAAGGCTTGTTAAAAACATTTTTCGGCAAAAAAATCGAACATGCCCCATTTTTAGTAGTTATATAGGTCGGATAAAGTGGTAAAAAAGGTACCGAACACCTTTTTAGATTTAGCATTGTTCAGTCTTGACTTAGGCCACCATATATGATTATCTCGACCAGAGACATAACTCATACAATAAGCATTCATCGACGCGATGCAGCGGATTCGATCTCGAGATAAAAAAACAAGCCCAATACACTAACTTAAGGCTATGCCCCATCTTTTTTAAATCTGGTTCGACAGAAAGGTCTAGAAAACGCCCTCAAATGCGAGTCAGTCGAAGGGCAAAATTCCTTTAAGGCTGTTAAAAACAGTTTTCGGCAGAAAAACTCAATATGCCCTTTTTAGTAGTTATATGGATCGGATAATGTAAAAGGTACCGAACACCTTTTTAGAATTACCATTGGTTCAGCCTTACTTAGGCACCATATATGATTATCTCAGATCAAGAGAACATAACTCTACAATAAGCATCTCATCAACGATGCAGCGGATTTCGATCTAGAGATAATAAAACAAGTCCAATACCACATAAACTTAAGGCTATGTCCCATCTTTTTTAATCTGGTTCGACAGAAAGGTCTAGAAACGCCCTGCAAATGGAATAGTAGAAGCACAAATTCCTTTAAGGCTTGTTAAAAATATTTTTTCGGCAGAAAAAATCGATATGCCATTTTAGTAAATTATATGGTCGGATAAAAATGTAAAAAGGTACCGGAAATACCTTTTTTAGATTAGCATTAGGTTCAGCCTTGAACTTAGGCCACCATATATGATTATCTCGACCAGAGACATAACTCATACCAATAAGCATTCATCAACCGATGCAGCGGAATTCGATCTCGAGATACAAAAAAACAAGCCGAATACCACATAACTTAAGGCCTATGTCCCCTCTTTTTAATAATCTGCGTTCGACAGAAAGGGTCTAGAAACGCCCCTGGCAATGGAAGTAGTCGAAGCACAATTCCTTTAAGGCTTTGTTATTTATAAATATTTTATATTAGCGCCAGAAAATAGCGTTACTATGCCTGTAATTAATGTTGTCATATTACTCGCTCACGGGACTGGAGATAAATGTAAAAAGGAATAGCTTGAACGCTCTTATTTAGAATTTAGCATTGTTCAGCCTTAGTATGAGTTACTCTACCGAATGATTTATCTGGGTTTACGGGTTAAGTTACGAACGATAACCATACAATAAGATTGAGCATTCATCACCGATGGCAGCGGATTCGATCTAGAATAAAAAAAAACAAGTCAATACCACATAACTTAAGGCTATGTCGCATCTTTTTAAAATTCTGGTTCAGACTTCAGAGAAGGTTAGAAACCCGCGCTGCTCAAAATGGAAATAAAAGTAGTGGGACGCACAATTCCTTTAGAGGCTTGTTTAAAAATTTTTTCGGCAAAAAACAAACTGATATGCCATTTTTAGCTAGTTTTAGATCACAATTCGTGTTCCGGCGGAGTATTAAATTAGAATGAGTACTCAGTAAGCTTGCCCTGAATTTTCTTAGGTAGTTAAGCATTGGTTCAGCCTGTGTATTGGGATTGTTTAGGGTTCGAAGCAGTGATTCATTATCTAGTTGATTATACTTGACTCAGAGACATATACGAATCTATGTTGTGGAAGGGAAGGTAGGTCGTAGCTTTCTGGCGGCTGTTACAACCGCCAGAGCTAACTTCTCCATAGCAGGGTATCTGGTCTCGGCGTCTATTAGGCTTTTGCTCGTGTAATAGACGGGTCTTTGCTCGTTCTGTTCCTCTCGTACCAATACGCCACTCACCGCAGCAGTTGATACAGCGAGGTATAGGTACAGGGGTTCTCCTGTCACTGGTTTGGATAGGATCGGGGGCTCGGAGAGGTAAGCTTTCAGTTGTTTGAAAGCTTCCTCGCATTTCTCGTCCCATAGGAACTTCTTATTATTTTTTAGAAGTTTGTAGAACGGGAGGCATTTATCGGTGGACTTAGATATAAATCGATTCAAGGCTGCGATTCGTCCAGTCAATCTTTGTACCTCCCTGGTTGTCTTGGGTGACGGCATTTCCAAAAAGGTCGTTATCTGTTTTGGGTTGGCTTCGATACCTCTTTCGGTGACGAGGTAACCGAGAAATTCGCCCGAAGGCACCCCAAAGGTGCATTTTGCGGGGTTTAATTTCATATCGTATTTGTTGAGGACATCGAAGCATTCTTTTAGGTGGGAAATGTGATTTTCCCCAGCTGAGGATTTGACCAGCATGTCATCGATGTATACTTCCATGGTTTTTCCGAGCTGTCCAGCGAACATTTTGTTCACAAGCCTTTGATAGGTAGCTCCGGCGTTTTTTAATCCGAACGGCATTACCTTGTAGCAGTAGGTCCCGCGTTCGGTTATGAATGCAGTTTTCTCTTGATCTTCAGGATTCATCATTATTTGATTATATCCCGAGAAGGCATCCATAAAGGACAAGAGCTGATGGCCAGCTGTCGCCTCGACGAGGCGATCGATGTGAGGTAATGGGAAGCTGTCTTTTGGGCAAGCCTTGTTTAGGTCGGTGAAATCTACACAGATCCTCCACTTCCCGTTTTTCTTTTTCACTACTACGGGGTTAGCTAGCCAATCGGGGTAGTGTACTTCTCGGATGGACCCTGCTTTCGTCAGTCGATCTACTTCATCGTTGACAGCTTGGGCCTTCTCGAGGCCTAGCTTACGGCGTTTTTGTTTGATCGGTTTGAAAGTAGGATCTACATTAAGCTTGTGAGTTGTGACACTTGGGTCTATGCCCTTCATGTCACTGGTGGTCCATGCGAATGTTTTAACGTTGTTTTTCAAGAAGTCAATTAATTCCTTCTTCATTTCGAGAGGTAGCTCCGATCCGATGTTCACTTGTTTCTCGGGATCGGAATCGTCAATGCTAACTCGTTCGGTTAGATTCCTAGGAGGACCTCGAATATTTTGTTGCACCTCTCGGCCTTCCTGGATCTGTAATTGCTATTGGGGTGATTCTTTGAGGATTCCAAATCCTCCCAAGTAACAGATCCTGGAGATCTTCTGGCTACCTCGTACGGTGGTTATTCCGTCAGGTGTTGGAAATTTCACGCATTGGTGGTAAGTGGAGGCTACTGCCTTCATCTTGTGGATCCAGGGTCTTCCTAGGATCGCATGGAATGGAGAGGGCTTATCGATGACTACAAAATTGGTCATTTTCATAATTCCTCCAGCTATGACCGGGAGCTTAATAGTTCCCAACGGGGTGACTGTTTCCCCGGAGAAGCCTACGAGGTTAGCTTTTTGACCAATAATTTCATAGTCATCTATTTCCATTCCTTTCAGGGCGTTATAGAAGATAAGGTCGACTGAGCTTCCGGTGTCGATCATTAGCTTAGGCACCTCGTAACCTGCTATGTTCAGGGTGACGATTAGGGCATCATCGTGAGGTCTGTCGAGATCTGATGTCTCGCTTTCCCAGAAAGAAATCTTAGTGTTGGATTCGGGATTGGGAGGTTTAGATTGGGTATTAGAAATAGCCTTCCGCACATGGCTCTTGATCGAATTAACTGAGTCTTGACATATATCGGAGCCTCCGAGGATATAATCCACTCTTGAGCTAGGGCTCGAATGAGGCGGTGGTTTGCTCAAAAGGGGCTCGATTTGTAGACTCTTTCCTTGGGGAAATTTCCCAAGAATCATGTCGACTCTTTTCTTGGGAGCTGGCGGTGGCGAATCTGTTTCCTTCTCAGGTGACCTTTCACGTTTTGGAGAGGTGTCTCTGGGACCTCTTTTCTGGTGAGGAGGTTGGTTTTTGAGTTCCACGTTTTTCAGTTCCCCAGCTACGAACTTAGCTGCCAACTGTCGTTGGAGGTCCCAGCATTCCTCGGTTGAATGTCCTTTTCGATCATGGTAAGAACAGTGTTTGTTCTCATCGTAGCCTTTCGACCAGGGGGTTTTGCTTGTCGCGGCAACGGGTTTTTCCTGTTGGACTTCCTCGACAGCGTAAGAGTGTTCTCCCTGGGTCTGATTATTTCGGGAGCTCCCTCTTCTAGAGGATCCTTTTGCTTCCGAGGTTTCGCCTTTCGGGTGGTTCTGGGATTTCTTATGGATTTTATCCAATAGAGCTGTTTCCTCCTCCAAGGTAACGTATCTCGATGCTTTGTGAAGAGCATCATCGATAGTTGGGGGAGGGTTAAGCGTTAGCTCGGACCAGAATTCCGATTTGTACCAGAGGCCTCTTCTAAGGGCTTCGATGGCGACTTGATCGTTGGGGTTCGAGAGTTTAGTTCGGACTGCTCTGAATTTCTCGATGTAGGTCCGTAATGAATCTCCCATTCCTTGTCTGATTTTCCAGAGGTCAGCCTCGGAAGCTTGTTTGAGGATATGGGTCGAGTATTGTTTCATGAAGGCGTTGGTTAGCTGGTCAAAGTTATCTATTGAATTTGGCTCGAGGCTTGAAAACCATTCTAGGGCTGTTCCGACTAGGTTCTCAGCAAAAGTTCTGCAATAACCTGCTTCGCACTCTTCTCTCGTGAAGTGAGCTTTCACTATAGCTAAGCGGAAGGCCCTTAAGTGAGCCTTTGGGTCTGAGGTCCCGTCATATTCGGGGATCCTAATTTTCCGGGTATCTCTTATGTGGAAGTTAGCGATTTTGTTTGTGAATGGGGTTCCACGGGTTTCCTCAATCAGGCTCTCGATTTCGGGAGCTGAGCTTGTTGCTTTGTGTACTTGAGCGTTCAACTTTTGGAGAGCTGCGTGAGTTTGCTCCATGTACCGGCGGATAGCCTCGGGTCCTTCTAGAGGAAGGACGGTTGGGTCGTCGAGGTGAATTTGATGAGGAAATTCCCGATGGAGTCGAGCGTCGTCCGTTTTCCCAAGCGTTGGGTGAGCTAAATGGCTCACTAACTCTAGGGTCACTTCGAGGGACGCGACCTGGGGGGTGAGCTGTAGGGTCAGCTTCTGTCCTCGGGTGGATTTCTCGATTAGGGACTACGCTCCCATTTTGGTGGGCTGGAGCCGGTGTTCTTCCCCTGGGAGGGAAAAGCATTCCTTCTCCAGACCTGAGAACTGGTGGTGGAGGTGGTAATCGTATGCTCTATTCGGGAACCCTATTGGGTGTAGAGCTTGTCGTCGCTACGTTATTTCCCATAGCGCTAGTTACAGGTGGACTGAATACTGGGGTTGTCCCAGTATGAGGTGTCTGGGGAGTGTGTTCTTGCCCATCACGAGCAGTGCTGTTTGGGGAAAAATCCAGGCGTCCGCGAGGGAAGGTGGATTCGGTCAGTCGGTCTCGGAAGGTGACTCCCGATCCTTGTCGTTGCGACAAATGAGTTGTCTCGGTTAGAGATCTAGTCACTTCCTCGAACCGTTGCTGTCGAGCATTTAGCTTCTGCATCGTGCGCTCATTATCCTGAGCTCTTTCTACCAGTTGTACCATCATTCGACGTATCTCAGATAGCTGAGCTTCCGAATGATTCGGAATAGGTTGACGCTGTAGATTTTCGGGGTGTGTGACCCCCGAGTTGTTTCCACCGGAAGACCTTGGGTTGGTCATTCCAGTTTGATCCGGTTGAGCGTTAGCTGGAGGCTGTTGCTCGGATCGGTGATCGGCGGATCGAGGTTCTGGATTCTGGGGATCCGAATCTCTCCTGTTTGGTGAGCCGTCGATCTGGATCACGGGATCAGGAATGGATGGGCTCGTGGCTTGGTTGGATGGATTCATTCTTAAGTTACGGAGTGAAGGATTCAATTATCTACGTCCCCGCAGTCGGCGCCAAAATGTGAGGGATAAAACTCACTATTTAGTTTTAGATTAGATTCAGGTTGGGGAAAGACAATCGTGAGCTGAATCCTTTTAGAATTTAAAGAATGAATAATATTGTATTGATGAATAAGGGTTACAAAGATGATTAAGATGAATACAAAGAAATCTCTAATGATTTTCGATGATAATGATAGTGAAAGTTCCTCCCCTTAACTCGTAGACCCCTCTCCTTTAAATAGTCTCAGGTCACGTTTAACTTCTTCTGATTAGTCTCCGAGATTTCCTCCGTAAGTTGAGGGATTTGCAACAGCTTCCTTTTGACCGAATCATACGCCTCCTTTCCGTATCCTGGGCTGTTTTATTAAGCTTCCTGCGAGGGGAGCTGGACCTCTTCCTCGTGACCTCTTTTATCCAAATCCTTGGGAGTAGCCTCCGTCGTTAGGTGAGCTCTATTCTCTTCGGAAGAGATAATCCTAGCGTGGCCCATTATCGAGCTTATTTTGACTGTTCCGCTGATTTCAGCTAACGGGCCATATTTGGGCCCAACATGTACCATAATACCTAGAAGTTGAATCAGATTCATATAAGAAGTGTGACCATGGATTAGTAAGACAATATTTTCCTGTTAAGAGTCTTAAGTTGAATTAGATTAATGAGGAAGGAAAAGGAATGTGGACACAACACAAACAGATCACGTGGACAGCTCTTAGAAGAACTTCGCTTTCAGACACAAGTCACTAACATACACCCAAAAATACAGTCACCTATTCGATCATTTTTGCAAGAAAATTAAAAGCAAAAATCCCTTTTTTCCAACCAATATTCATCAAAAACGGAAAGAGAACAAAAAAGCTATACGAAAATAGATATGATTCATTCGATATCATACTATATTATTTCCAACTATATATATTGACCGTTGACTCCCAAATTTGATAAACCTAAAATTTCTATAGTAAATATATCCACAAAAATTACAGAAAATTTTATGCAAAATATTATAAAAATACCTTAAATGTCACAATAGCAAGTTTTATTCTATTAACAAAGTAGTGTTGCTGGTACATACAATCTCTTATGCTCCGTCGACCTCAACGAATCTATCTAATTTCTTTTCATTTAAGCACATAATTCTTTTAAAAAGGTTTCATGAGCTTTGGGAAATACCTTATTGATAAGAACCAAAAACTCTCTTTTTATATATGGTCAACCAATTCTTATCATGCAGTTTCAAACCTTAGCCTAAGAAAATAAAATAAATAAGCATGGGGGAAAAACTGTAAAACAATTAAGAGAAAAAGCGTTCGAGAGATTTAGTCATTGGAAAGCACTCTCTTGCTGCCGTCCAAATAATGTTTAAGATGATGGCTCCCACACGTGTTAGTGAGTGGATTAAAACTGGCAAGGTCAAGAGGGTCGCAGCAACTCGCAGTAAATTATACTCAATAATCCTTTAGTTGCACGCTATAATCTTTCGGCGTGACTCAAGCTTCGATTTATATAATACTACTCTGTAAGATAAGCATCGTACCAATATGACCTTTATTGTTGAGTATACCTAATAATCTGTGGGTAAAATATGTAACAATGGTCAAATATAACCATATCATGGTGATTTATTGATTTTCACTGGATGAAAAGTCGATTTGTTGGTCTAGATCAAGGATCGATTCTTTTAAAATGCAAAATTGCTAGTTTCTTTGTAGCTAAGTGACGTAAATTTCTAATTTCCACGTAAAACAATCGGACTTGTTTGTCACCGATGAATAATTTTTTCAAGAAATTAATTGGTTAGATCTTGACCTGTCAAATATTTTTGGTTAATCGAAAAACAATGGTCGAACATACAAGATAAGCATCGTACCACATGACCTATACTGAAATGAAGGTGATAAAAATGATCGATATATAGCCCATTTTTACTCCTCCGTCGCATTGTATTGTCAATATTTTTGAAAATGTCACAACATTATGGAGTATAGTCCACTGTTAATTAATCCGCGAAATTGTCATCATTATTAACGTAAGTAATTTTAGTTATTATACTAGTCAACATCTTCTAATACTAAAAGGAGAATAAGATGAATGCTCAGGGTGTCCACGTCCTTCTAAAAATCAACCAATAAACAAGTGACACCTCACCTTTGATTAAACGTCAGAGGCGTCCCAACTTTTCACCTCCATCGCCCTCTTACTCAAACAAACCCTAACGCCGATAGCCTTGAAGCTTCTCCTGTGTAACGCTGATGGACCTTCAAACTTCCATCATTAATTTTACATCCCAAAACGACGTATCTCTTCAGCTCCCAAGCTTCGCTCTATAACTAAGATTTTGATTCCTCTCTTTTCACCAACTCCGCATACAGGGCCATGAACGAATTCAAAGCTGACTTTTAAGTTCATCGATTCCTAGGCTGGACACAGAAATATCAGGCCTCCTAAATGGTTTGGAGAGTGGAGTGTTGCTATATGGTCTGGAAAGTGAAGACGAACAGGTAGGGTTCATTTTTCGCAATCCTATTTTGTAAATTCTGCACATTATGTTTGACCAAATTTAAATTGATTACTCTGTTTGATCTGTTTCTGGGGAAATTTCAGGTTAGAAGCAGAAAGACCGATAAAAAAACAAAGCTAATTGATTCAAGAAAACAATGTAAGGATGAGTATATAGACCTCGAATCTAAGGTACTTCTGGTTCTTTTATGTGACCTATTTTTCTAATTATTCATTATTAACTTTACCAGTTTGTAACAACATTAGGTGTGGTGGATGCGATGAAAAAGTCATTATACTCACAGACGAAGTATCTCCAGGTAATGTTAGAAATCATGACCATTCATTTCTAGACATTATAACATTCACATCCAGCTATTGATGGACAATCTAATCGCAAAACGTGCGATGGAAAATGCAGGTTTTGCGAAATTCTTTGTTTGTTCCTGATGGAGTTCCAACGTTAGTTTCTGCAAAGAAACTCCATTTGAAGCCAAGGTTTGTCTGGTTTTTAGGTTTCAAATATGTTCTCTTATTTGATTCCCTAAGCGTCTTTATGTTCTGTCAAGCTAGGAATGAAGTATAAGTTTGTATGGAATTAAAATGACTAAAGAAGATACTCGGTTTGATAATTGATATGAAATTATAAAATGTCAAGATTCCAAGAATCTGGCTATAAAAAGGATTTGTTTATCTTCTATACACATCTCAAATAATTATTGCTACTGATGGGGATGGACCTGGCCATGCTCATGTGGCAAAGTTTCACAGCATCTGGGCAAAAAAATATGTTAGTGTGTCAGATGGCTGAAGAAAAGTGACAATGAACAATGCTAATGAGGTCAGATGACATTTTATATAAACTTTATACAATTTTTTTCATGCTAAGTCGGTATGAATGACTCCAATATTTCTTACTTTGATGAGTCTATTAGGCACCCAGTGAAGCTATTTGATATGTTGAGCAATGTCGTATATACTTACTATCCCCCTTTTCAGATTTTCTTAAATGAAATTGATGCTTACTATCACCAGACTCATGGACACGTTTGGAAAACGTTTGCCAATTTTTATAGTGCAAGCATTGAATTCATGTTTAATACTATAATGCTCATGTAAACTTATCATCTGACATGATATTCCCATTTTTCTGCTGATCAGGTTGTGCCTGGGGAGTTGATGGTTGTGACAGGGGTTCAGGATTTTTTTTTAAATGAAAGGATTGATGCTCTATTATGCAATAACTTAATATATGAACATAGTGAAATAGGTTATGTGAACAACTAAATAGCTTAATACACGTAATTTTTATTCAAAATTTTAGTCAGATCTATCACCATGTAAGATGCTACTACCCGCTTTGTGTCTCCCTGTATATTGTTCGTAATTCAAGGTTTTCTATCTATGATGCATAGGGACCAGATCGAGATTAAAGTCTAGGACGTCATTTGCGATGAGTCAACCTTTGTCCTCTTTGGAAGAGAAGCATTGAAGCTGGTCGGAAGACAAGCGTCAACCGTCAATAATGAGATGCGAGAGGTAGGTGCAAGCAGTAACCACATGACTACATTTTCATAAGGCAATTATTCTTTGTGATAAGCTGATGATAATGTCCCTAACAAAGACGCTTCTATAACAACACCACAATTTTTTCTAGCATTGTTGGACATACATGCAAATTACAAGTGAAGCCCGCTCTTTAATTTCAATTTAACTTGCATGTCACTAATGGTTTCAAGCATTTTTTACGACAATATTCAAAAGCAATGATAGAAGCCAGTATTTGCTTTTGAAACACATGTGACTGTATATATGTTAAAAGCAACAAATAGGACATAAGCCAGTATTTCAGCTAAAAAATCCATTAATTAATGAAAATATAACTACATATATAATATATAAAAGTACTTAGGTTACCTAATAATTTTCAAAAAGTAACTATATAATACCCTTCCATTAACATAGATTCATGCTAAAACTTAATTATTTAATAATATATGATATTATTAGTTTTTTAATTTTTGTAGAAGTTTTAGTTAAATGTTAATTTAATTTAGTTTTACATTAAAATTTTCAAAAATCTCCTAATAATGATGATCCAAATTATATATCTTTGTTGTTCAAAAATCATGTTTTTAAAATTTCTTCTGATGTGTTCCATTAAGTAATTGTTTTCTCCAATAAAATAACTATGTAATAGTACCTACATTTAGAGTACTGGCCTTAAACTTTGCAGTTTGCATGTATTTTAATTTTTATTAATACATTGTTGTTATTGTGTCATTTATATATTTCTTTTTTCCACTGCTCCACAACTATACACCAAAGTATCAAACAAATTAGTTTTATGTCATATAATTATAAGAATTACCTTCCCACATGCACACAATCTAAAAGTTTCTTATCACGATAACGGTGACAACCAACGATTAGAGGGACAAAAAAAATGTGATTTGCATTCAGTTCTGTTGTTGATAAAAATAAAAATAAATAAATAAATATATATATATTCAGTTCTGTAAGTTTGTCACGTGAGAAAAGTAACTCTGATATTGAAATTAAACATATTATAAAGTGCTAGATAGCTATGTCAAAGAAGAGAAAAAATACACTATTTCATCAACTCATTTGTCGTGATCAAATTTGCATTCCTCCTCTCTTTCAAAACATAAAAATATAAAATCAATCCTCCTATAGTTTCGAACGGTATTTTTGAAATTTGAAACTTAAAGTAATGCTTTACTTTAGCTTCTCAGTCTCACATCTCTTAACAACCGGGAACCACAGTACACTTTCAAATCGTGTTTCCAATATCTATTTTAAAATCTCATAATGTTTATTTTATTATCCAAATCCAATGTAATTTTCTTAGTAACTGAAATTATTACTGTATAGGAACATTATTTCGAGCGTGATAGAGATGACACGACAACGTTATGAACGAACGTTTTCGACCATACACTAATAAAATGATGACTACAATTCGAGCGTGAGTATACGAAAAAACATATTCAAATGTGATAAAAACACTCAAGAATTATAATGAAAAGAAAAAAAATGATAGAAAAACGTATTGTATATATAAAGGGTAAAAAAATAAAGAACTATGATAAAAACATATATAAGTAAATTTTAACAAAAATACATATAGTATATATTATAGGTACAACTAAGCCAGTCTATGTTCAAGGAGCACGTATGTTTAAATGTCTATTATATATTGAATTAATTCATCTTATTACATACTCTTTCGTTCATCATAGCTATCCAATGTTTTTACTTTAACTAGAAAATAATATCATCACCAACTCAAAAGGAAAGCATAAGAATCATAGTTCAGTTATATGAGTTAGAACTACACTCTACAGCTTAGATAATCGAGTTAAGCCTGAGGAAACACACTTAATAACAACTCCCAGCATTAGAGCTATATTTGTATTCTAGAGTCAATTTTGGTATTTTAGTAAAACTCAATAGAAAGATTTCATTACACAAAAGCGAGAGCCATATGCAACATTCAAATATAAAACATAAAAAACAGAGCATGTCTCTCCTCTGTACACTATATTCAAGAAAAACTACATAGTTTAGTATGACATATAAAAGTTCTGAAATATATATTATGATTACACAACAAAAAAGATGTAAAATTTTAAAAATATAAATATTATCCGGGAGCGTAGCGCGGAAAACGATCTAG
>CAJHQP010010569.1:0-18169 GCA_905132765.1 Moricandia arvensis
CGACTACTTCTACTACCATCGATCGACATCATAGAGGCACCATCGGTCGACACTGATCGTGACCATCGGTCAACACTAGATCGCGACCATCGATCGACCGCACCTGCCTACCATCAATCGACACTCTGTCACAGAGAGAGGTCCAGGTACGTTTTGGAGATATATGGAGATACTAGGAGCTTTTGAAGCATTTAGAGGAGAATAATTCGTAGCTGATCTTTGAGAGAGTCAAAGTACAAGGCTGTCGTCGATCGACTGCACTCTCTTGATGTCGACCGATTTTAAATGACCAAGATCGATCGATGCTGGTCACTTTTCATCGACCGATGACCAATTCGCAGACAGCCGATTTCAAGCCGAAGTTAGAGACAAGACGCAAGATTACAAGTTTACCCCTGGACTAGTTTTGACCTAGATTTTAGGGTTTTATATTTATACTTTATGCATTATAAGAAGAGGATATAGCAGACAATATGTACGCATACGTACATAGACGTACGGTGCTAGGTTCTAATTATGGAGAAGATTCATAACTCTTTAGGGAGATTTGTATTGGAACCCCAGTGTTTTATCTATGCATTATATTTAGATTAATTATTCTTACTTTGATTATGTATGAGTTGTTATCAACTAGATTTAGGGTTTATTAATGGTACTAATGGATTAGCCAAACAATAGAATTGTTAGGGTTATTATTAGATCTATTAATAGAATTGTGTTTATTACTTGTGTTCTAGAGTAGCTAACTAGAACCCTGATTATAGGTTAGTTAGGCGCAAGCGAGAGCATGGTCTACTCCCAAAATTTATTCTGTTGAGCTAGGTTGCTAGAAACAAACGAGAGTTATTTTGTTACTCTAGTGAACTTATCGAATTAGGTCATAAAGCTTGACTCAAGAAACCATTGATCGACGCAAGATCATTTCCATTGATCGACGGTCATTCCGTGTCAACGAGCGACAGCTGAGAAATTGGACTTAGTCAATAGATTAGACTCACAGCGAGAGCTGGTCGTCTCTTACATTAGATATTGAGTTCTATGATTAATACCTTTAACTTTTATATTTTTAGTCCACTTGCATGAAACCCTTGATCTAGCATATTTACGTATTTACTTTATTAGCATATTTCCATATTTACATTATTAGCATATTTCCATATTGCATCTACACTCTCTAATAAAGAACATTTCCTTAGACTGTACTTGTTACCAATATATATATAATCACTTAGCTTAACTTAGGAATAAGAAATCTATTTTGTGCCATTGTTCTCTGTGGATTCGATCCCTAAGTACTACACCTGATCTCTCTTGGCAAGAGTATTATTTTGTGTGTTAGGATTAAGGGTTAATTTGATAGTTGATTGTTTAGGATATTTATACCCTGCTAGAACAATAAACAACACGCATGTCAATAGTCTCAGGAAAACAGTAGCCGAGGTTAGGGCGGTAAAGTCTCAAATCCATCATGCTACTAGCACCGAACCAGAGATCGATCAATTACTCGAAGAAGCTCGAAAAACGCCCTTCACAACTCGCATCACCGAGACTCGAGTTTCGGACCATTGAAAGATCAAGGTGACCCCTTACAACGGTACAACCGATCCCAAGGCACACTTGCAGGCTTTCCAGATCGCGGTGGGATGAGCTAAGTTTAGAGAAACCGAAAGAGAAACCGGAGAATGCCGCCTCTTCGTCAAAAATCTCCAAGGGGCAGCGCTCGAATGGTTCTCTCTCCTAAGGGGAAATTCAATCAGAAGCTTCCGCCAACTCGCTTTGGAGTTTCTCAAACAGTACACTATATTCATAGATCGAGAAACATCTGACATCGGCCCTAGAGCCTTTCCCAGGGAGAGGACGAATCTCTATGCGACTTCATAAAATGGTTCAAAACCGTTATGGCGCAGGTCAGCGGAATTAGCGACAAAGTGGCCATTAACGCGCTCTGAAAGACGCTATGGTACAAGTCAAAGTTCAGGAAGTGGATCATTTTGGAGAAACCGCGTACGATCCAAGACGCGTTCCACAAAGCCACGGACTGCATAATCTTCGAAGAGGAGACAAAATTTTATGCTAAAACATAAAACAATCAAGACGTCTTTAAAGGATCCAGGGTTTGATCCAAAGTCAAAAAAGAAAAACCCTCGCAATGACAAGAACGTCAATCGCGAGGAAGGACAACGGGAAACACATGGACCCGGAATCCGAGCTACGACGAGAATGTCTTCTGTGACTTCCATCAAGCTCGCGGCCACTCAACCGTCAACTATTAATTTCTTGAGGCCAGACTAGCCGCAAAGCTGATCGCAGGGGAACTTTCCGAAGTTTTCAGTGTGAAAGACCTCGTCCGCGATTCGGACCGCAGTCCAAAAAATGACAAGGCTCCTCAAACGGAGAACCCTTCCTGTGGAAACCAATCGGGAGAAAAGCGTGGAAAGAGGCAAGATGAGTAGGGTATCGACAATAACCGTCGCCGAGTTAACATGATCATCTTGGAATCCCAGTACTGCGGTGACACCGTCTCAGCCATCAAGGCTTATCAGCGCAAGGCTGAGACTAGTGCAAACTCGCCCAACTGGTTTCCACCCCAAGAATTCCCGAAAGGAGCAATCACATTTGAAGAAGAAGAAGAAGAAGCCAGCGAGATCGATCAGCCCCACTGCGATCCGCTAGTCATCGATCTCATGATAGGAGACCTCGAGGTCGCCAGAGTTCTCATCGATATAGGCAGCATGGTCAACGTCATCTTCCACGACACTCTCAGACGAATGAACGTCGAGCTAGGAGAAGTGGTGCCATCTCCCAAGCCGTTGACCAATTTTTCTGGCACAACATCGATGACCCTCGGATCTATCAAACTACCCGTGTCTGAAAAATAAATAACTAAGATCGTTGACTTTGTGGTTGTCGATCACCCGTCCATCTACAACGTCATCATGGGCACGCATTGGTTAAACGCCATGAAAGCAGTCCTGTCGACTTACCAACTGGGCATCAAATTCCTGACTCACAACAGGATAGCCACAATATGGGGATGCCAGCAACAGTCAAGACGTTGTTTCTTGGCCGAGCATTAACTAAGGCAAATCACGACCACCGCAATGATGAATCCCAAGCGAGTGAAGCTAACTCAGTCAACGACCGAAAACTCTACAGAATCAACGACTCAAACAACTGCCGAAGAACAACAAGTTCTGGAGCCCAACGTTTCGACCCAATCAGAGAAGGAAAATCCAGCAGAAGACGTCAATCTCGCGATTAGCACAATCGACGCAAACACAACAGCCGAGGAAACACACTTGTGCAAAAAACAGAACTACAAGATGGCTTGATCCCCAAAAGGGGTACGTATGCAGCTCGCCAAAAATACGAGTTCAGCTATCCCCCTCTCCAAAAAAGGGGGAGTTGGTACATATACGAATATCCGTATTTTCTCGCATTCTAAAAATATTTACCTTGTACTCAAAAATTTTAAAAACTTCTTTCAGCAGTAAAAAATTTCATTAAAATCTAGCAAAATCTCCTTTAGCTGGAAAAACGTTTCATGATACTTTCGAAAAAACATCCGCATACGAGCAAAACGATTATGGTATCAACCCGAACGGGAAACTCGCGAAAAATCATCCCACCTCAAAATGAATCAACAATGTACTAACTCGTCAAGCAAATAAACTTCGTAACAGGGATCAACAGATTCTGACTCCGACTCCCGACAAAAAAATGAGATCCCGGTCTCGCATACTCGAAGAAAGTTAATAACACAAAGAGTGTTTCCGAAAAGAACAGGCGAGACGTCGCCTAGAACTTCGAGGATGCACTCCCAATCCATCCATGACTACAAAACTACGAACGCATTTAAGTCGTCCTAAGCAAACGCATTTAAGTCCGTCCTCGCACATCCGACAAGGATAAATAGCGCGCTATAAAAAAAATCCGAAATTTTGGTCAGCACTTCCGAAAGACTTAAAAGTTGTCTCCAGAGAGATGCTCGACTCCGACCAGACAAGTCATATAAGCCGAGAACTAATCGCGGACTTTAAATCGAAACGGATTCATGTTAAAATCGCAACAGGCAAAACAAAAAAATGATTAGTCATCGCAAAGCCTCAAAACGAAAGTAAACCTAGGTCTTACCCTAAACCCAGTACACTGGTCTCTAACATCTCAAGGATGATATCAAAAAGACATGATATCCTGAAAGCATGTCTCTTCGTCCGCATCTAAACGCCCCCGAAACTTTGAAAACTACTCAAACATCACGGACGAGCAATGAGTAGGATGATCAACAAATAAGGGTAAGGAGCGAGATGACAACTCGAATCCTTCCCTCCATAATCAACAAAAACGCGAACAATCTTATTAAACCAAAAGCATGATTTATACAAAAAACATAACTTATTAAACCTCCCATTGCTCCCAAGTCCTCTCCTCGATTTGAGGAATCGCAAAATCCCTACTGGCGTCGTGCATGTGCCCAGTCTTCCTTGCGTACTCAACATCGAACGAGTAATCAGGAACTTGTGTAAGGTACAGGCCGCTCACGCACCGCGACACTCGCGATAATCACCAAGAGACTTATAACTCCCCTCTAGCTCCTCAAACTCGCTCGAGAACCTGTCGCGATGGCTCCTCATCACTTCGGCCATCTCTCTCTCTCTCTTTCCTCGCCCATCGGCTCGACAAACCTACGTGCAACCGATTCTATTTCACAACGATGGGAACTCTCCAGCTCATCTTTCAGACGAGCAGTCTCCTTTTCATCCATCTTGGCCCTGAATTGAGCCATGCGAGCCTCCTGATTGCTCGCATGAAGACCCCGGTTCATCATAAGGAGACCCTACAAAAACTCTCAAAGTCAAGAAAGGGTCGGCCTTACTAAAAATAAATATATATATATATATATATATATATATATATATATATATATATATATATGTAAGGACAGAGACTTACCCCGTTGACCATCCTCGAGGCCTTGGTAAACTCTGGCACTTCACTGGACCCTCCCTCGGCAGGAGGAAAGTCGAAGTCAAACGACTCGTTAAAATGAATCCCTTCACCGCCATTACCATCCACCTGACTGTTAAGATAATCTCTAAGTACGTTGTCAGGAGAACATGGCTCGACAACCACGTCATCAATCAACGATAACGTGTTTCTATTTGCAAGATCTCAACCTTTCCTTCCTCCCTCGAGCTTCATACGGAATGAACCCGTCCATGCTCGATTATGTCTCTTCCTCCACCACTAAATCTGGTTGAAACCGAGAATGATGCAGAGCCATAGTGCGACGAACCCGCTTCAGAGTAAACGTTGCCCAAAATAAGGGACCACCCCAACGATTATCCCTGGTGTTTCGCAAGCCTTCCTGAGACGGAGGAGAGGGTTAGTCTCTGTAAAACAAAAAAAAAAAAGTAAGCTCAAAACATCGTCAAAACCAAAGCTAGCGGGTACCCGATCGATTTTACATCTCCGGCCCCATCTAGTCCTGAAAAGAGGAATGTAGCTCTCCTCCCACAGATGCGCTGTTCACACAGACAAAGAAAAAATGCTCCTTCCAGTCGTGATAGTTCGATGCAAACCCCATTATAATCGTCATTTCTTGTCGAGGCCTCAGCTGAACGTTGCTCGAATTCCCCCGGGGCATCATCATGGCTTTGAGATGATCAACATCAAGGGTCAGACCCCGCTTGTAACTCAGCACAAAAATCACAACGATGTGCTGCAAACCGCACAGGTTGACTTGACTGATCGACAACCTGAACCGGTTGAACAGCCGCACGATAACTTCAGGGATTGGAAACCATAAGTGGCACTGCATTAAATATACCTTCGGGTGGAGATCCAGAAACTTCCCCTTCTCTCGGAAGAAGACACTCTACTGGACTCCGGGACTCCGCAGACATTCTGAATGGAATCAAGCCCATTGGGATAACTCTCACTCGGACAGCCGGCAACGGGGTTGGCACAAAATGGAGGAGGAGCCCATGTTCCAGGCCTATGAGGTTTCACCTCGCCCCTAGCAAGCCCAGTACGCCTCGGCCTCCTCTTGATCGACCAAGTGTGCTGCGAACTCCACCTTGGGTGCAACATCGCTATGTTGCGAGCTAGAGCTACCAGGAACGGAACGATCGAGATGAGACTTGCTGGAAGCTTTCCTCCTTGAAGACATTATTTTCTTTTTTCTAAGAAATGCCAAGAGGAGATAAAAGAGAGAATGATCTTCCTTAGAAAAAAAGGTTTGTGGAAAATAACCAAGTTTCACTTCGGATATTCAGACATTGGATTTCGCCTAACTTACCCGACTCATCTAAATCACTCGCAAGAAAAAAAACAATTCTAACGAGCTGCGGGCTAACTGT
Organism: Moricandia arvensis; assembly: GCA_905132765.1. Classification (NCBI taxonomy): domain Eukaryota; kingdom Viridiplantae; phylum Streptophyta; class Magnoliopsida; order Brassicales; family Brassicaceae; genus Moricandia; species Moricandia arvensis. The sequence goes on from CAJHQP010010569.1 coordinate 6,363, forward strand.
TGGGTCAAAATCGGTTACGACGGAATAAAAGCCTGAAACTTCCCGGAAAAAAGTCGTCTTTAGCAAAACGATAAAATATTTCAAAGGAAAGAAAGGCAAAAAAAAACAAAATTGAGTTTTGTATAACAACATTGATATGACAAGTCCCCGAGTAAATGGACACCGAGTATCGAAAAAATGTAAAGAATGTGGGTCTCAACCATCGGAATCGCCCGTTCGGAGAGTTGGACCAATCCAACTCTTCGACCGGGAGAGTTTGGCCGAGCACCATGGCCAACTCACCCATTCGGCGAGTTGGACCGAGAACATTGGTCAACTCGCCCGTTCGGTGAGTTGGGCCGACCACGATGGACAACTCACCCATTCGGCAAGTTGGACCAGTCAACCTTGCCGAACAGGGCAAGTTGGGCCTGAGCCATGATGGTCAACTCGCCAAACAGGCGAGCTAGGCCGACCACGACTGAGTCTTACAACTTAAAGGGATTACTTTCTCATATAGGTTTGAATTATTCGTATAAGGTGGAAGCGGTTAACTAAACACCTAAAGCTCCCTCCACTTTACGGGGAATTCGAGACTTCTTTGCAACGATGACATTGCAGAAGCGCGCTTTCGATAAATCACGAAAAACGCTTAAGTCGAGAAACGGCCTGAGAAGGTTTAAAACATGGCTAAAGGCCCACTCGCAATTTTATAAGAAATTAAACCCATCCCTATGACCGTTTGTCCTTTTTATTTCTCGAAAGGATAAATTTCAAGTTCAGAAGATAAATGTAAAGTTCCCAAAGATAAACACGAAGATCGAAGAAAAATGGAATATTCCTGAAAAGTGATAAACTCGATCACGGGCAAAAATGGAAAGAGTAAACCGCCTCTAGGAGTATATAAAGATGTCAATATTGAAGAAGCAAAGAGATGCAATTCTTTACTCAGAGCAAACATAGCACTTAGAGCAATTTAGGCATATTTTCCATTTTTCTGTCATCGAGCTGCGACTCAACTAGGTTTAGTCAAGTCTTACAAGGTTAGAACTAGGAACTCGCTGACGGCTCTTACCGCTTAGGCTTACCTGTTGTAACACTCAAACCACAAATTCAGAATAAGATCTTCTTTGCTCTTTTCTCGTTTTATCGATTCATATTAATTTCGTTTATTCTTATTGTTTCCTTGCTTGGCGTGTGGCTTAGCATATCTGGGATCTTTGGGAAAGTAGGTTTACTTGGCTTTCCTATTTTTATCGGAAAATTGACATTGCGAAATTTGGTTCCCACAAATATTACCCCCGAAGGAAACTCATTCCGATCAATCATACATAATAAGTTTCAGGAAAACAAAGAACCGTACATATTGTCTAGTCGCCCATGGGATGATAGACGATCAACGTCTAGTCACCCATCGGAGACTAGACAAAAAAAACATAGTTTAGTTGCTCATGGGCGCTTATATTCTAGTCACCCATGGGCGACTAGACACAAAAACATAGTCTAGTCACCCATGGGCGAACACTATCTTCATCATCCTCTCCGTCCTATCTTTGCTTAAGGTGTCTCTTGTTTCGCCTCGATTGGAGTTTCAGTTGAAGTTTTACGATAAAAATCATAAAATTGTTTTCTCGCCAAAACTTTAAGACAATCGTGTAAACGACAACGGTTAACTTAAAAAACCGATAATTTATCGATTACATGAGTGTTTTGTTATATTGTGTAACCAAACATCGTATAAACAAATTAAGGCCGATTTCTCCAAAAGAAATCATAAAAGTCACCAAAAATCGTAAAATGGCCCGAAAGGGTCTAAAACACGATAAAGGCCCACTTACAATATTAGATGAGAATGAACCCGAGTGCAATGATGGTCTACCGAATTTCCGAAAAGGATAAATGGAAAATAAGATAATTGGCAAATATCGGGACAATTTGGAAAAAAATCAAGAAGATAGGGAAGATTCCCGCAGATGAAAAACTCGAATCAGGTGCAGGAATAGAAACAATGACCGACCTTGGAGACCAATATAAAGAAGCGCTAAGACAAGGAGAGGGGGAATCCGAAAAATTAGGTTTTGAGGGAAGTTATTGTTAGCCTTAGGAGAAATTAGGATCTAGGCGGCTTGACTTTTGAAACTTAGAACATATTATTATTTGTTTCTTTTGTTCTCCACTGTTGACGAATTTCTGTCCATCTTGTTTTTGGTGAATTTCTGTAACTTTGCTTCGTTCTTAATCAATAAAACCTCTTTGTGCAATCTCTTTCAATATCTTGTTATTGTTTTATGTATTCGTGTTTTTACGAAGGGATCCGAGACCTTAAGGAAAGTTACGGTTTCCTTACTTTCCTCCGTTCAACGAAATCGACAGTGTGAATTTCGGTCCCCATATTTTGGCACTAGTAGGAGGAGGGGTCGGATTCTCTAACACCATAATCACCGAACGATCTGGAAGCGATATGTCTAAGCAAACAGACAGCACCACTATCTCTTTCAAGAATAACGATCTGCTTTTCATCGAGTTGACGAGCCAATATATCGATGTCGTATGAGTATTTGTTGATACCAATATTATCTTCAAAGATACCCTCGAAAGAATTAAAATCGAGCTCTCTGAAATAATGAAGAGTCTGAGCCCGATAATCGGAATCTCGGGAGAAGCTACTATGACCTTAGGAGAATAACCAAAACCGTAGAATTGTTAGTCGTAGATCACCATGTATTGTACAACGCAATAATGGGTGTTCCATAGATTAATACCATGCAAGCTAACCCTCCAACCACAACTTGTGTGTCACTTTCCGACTACCTCCATAATCAAAACAATATGGGGAGATCATAAATATCGCAAGTTTGTTTCACCGCAGAATTGAAGCAAAAGCATTCAGCAGCATAAATTCTGTCAAAAAGAGAGAAAGAAATCGAGTTCCATTGAAAACGACCTAGAACAAAATGAAACGGAAATGTTTTTGCAATTACGGAAAGTCGACGGCTTAGAAGAAAAGCGCAAACCAACTTGTGAACCCGTTGTGTCAGTATGTCTCGACGATAAACTACCTGAGCGTTGTGTTGAAATCGGCTTTAACATTTGCGAGTCTCTGAAAACAGAGCTTATAGCCTGTCTGAAAAAACCTATACATGTTTGCTCGGAAGACATGTCAGGGATCGACATCAACATAACATGTCACGAATTCAACGTCGACCCAACTTTCAATCTGTAAGAAAAAAAAAAGACAAAATTGGGACCGGGAACACGCCACCGTAGTCAACGACAGAGGTCGATAAACTCTTCAAATTCGGGTCCATAAGCGGAGGTCAGATACCCCAATAGGGTTCAAGAAGAAAAATGGATAGTGGCTAGTTTTTCGTTGATTTCACTGATCTCAACAAGGCATGTCCGAAAGATAGCTTCCCATTACCACACATCGATCGCTTGGTAGAGCAACAGCAGGGAATCAGCTCTTATCTTTCATAGACGCTTTCTCGGATACAAAAATATTATGATGAATCTCGACCACCGTGAGAAAACTGCATTCATCACAGATTGTGGCACCTATGCTACAAGGTTATGCCTTCTGTCTCAAGAATGCATGCGACTTACCAACGATCGTACACCGTAAGTTCTAGATGAATTCCGGAAAAAATATGGAAGTTTACATTGATGATATGCTCGTAAAATCCTTTAAAGGATACCCACCTACAAGATATTTCGAAAGACTGAACTTGCATAACATGAAACTAACCCGGCCAGATATAGTTTTACAGTGAGATCAGGGCAGTTCCTCGGATATCTAGACCATGTATCGTGGATCGAAGCTAAACCCAAAAAATGAATGCACTGATCGAAATGGCCTCTCCAAGGACAATCGAGAAGTACAAAGGTTAACAGCGAGAGTAAGAGCGCTGATACGCTTCATCTCGCGATTAACAGACAAATGCTTACCCTTTCACAACACCTTAAAAAGGAACAAACAATCCGAGTGGTCCGAGGAATGTGAAAAAGCTTTCCAACAGCTAAATCATTACTGACCACACCCCAGTTCTTGCAAAAACCCGTCGAAGGGGAGGGTCTATTCTATACATATTGCAGTATCCACGACGGCTGTAAGCAGTGTTCCCATCGAGAAGAACGCGGCCAGCAAAAAAAACATTTTTTTACGTAAGTAAACTCTTGATGTATGCTTAGACTCGGTACTTCTAATGGGAGAAGCTGGCACTCGCTGTGGTGAGTATTGAGAAGTTCAATGATCTGTGAGAGAAGATCCTTGGTGGTTATTCAAGAAAGAAGACGCAACCAAGGCAGATTTGGTGGTTATTCAAGAAGAAGAAGCAACCAGGCTTAGCATAAAGATAGTGCTTAATGGATTCTATCTGTGGTCCAAGCACTTGAACCTAACAGAAGGTTGTATGGAAGGGGAAAGATCAAGATCAGTACTAGATGAGCTCAAGAAGAATTAGAAAGCTCAAGGAGAACTTAGTGATGTGCAAGAATGTCGGATGAGACTGCATCACAGTGAGGGCCATGATCCAGGGTCTTTGTGTCCATCACAATGATCCAAGACACAAAGACCCCCTGGACAATCCCTAGGCCTTGAAGCTGTACTCTTTTTCCCTCATCAAGGTTATCCCAATGGGGTTTCCTTGTGAGGTTTTAATGAGAATCACTCAGGTTCCAAGCTTGACTTAGGATCACTAGAGTCAAGCTTGAGGGAGTATTAACCTGAAGTGATGAAATTTCACTAAGGTTATGTGCAAAGTTCGGGTTAAGCTCCTAAAGAATTCTGGAAAGACTTAGGAGCATGATGAAGCTTATGCAGTGCTGGATTAAGTCTAAGAAGAGTTTATATTAAAGGGAGAAGTAATTGGAAAAGTTTGGGAGAGTTGGAGCATTTGGGGTGAATGTGCAAATATAGGCGACCCTTAGACGGCCGTACGGACCGTACAGACATGTGTCGACGAAATCACATTCTGGTTCGATTTAAGAAGAAATGTGGGCGATGTGCAAAGTTTGAGTTGATGTGTACAGATGTGTACGGACGGGTGATCCATACATCGACGCAGGCCATACAAGAACCTACCCGGAATTGATCAAGAACAATGAATCTGTCCAAAGTGCTTATGGCGAGTTTGGTCTTATCTTGGGAGATGCCAAAGACATATTCCATCAAGAAGAACCAAAGGAAGCTTCTAGGAAGTTGTCTTTATAGGCTGTCCACGCCCTGGCTCAACCACAGCCACAAAACTCCCAAAGAAAGAAGTTGTCCAAGGTGCCTTTACAGCTGTCCATGCCTGGCTCAACCACCAGCCACAAAATTACCAAAGGAAAAGCTGTCAAGCATTGGGCAATCCATGCCATCCATTTTGAATTAGGCGCCTCACATCTTTGACTTCACATGCTTGCACTCCTTTAGGTTTAAACTTGTATCCAGCAACCATTTATCTATTTAAAGACCCTTTGGGCGATTGTAATGTCAAAGGAGGTAAGGGATTTCCTTCTCCACTCATAATAAAGCTTAGTGTTCTTGTTCCAGATTCCTTTAGACTCTCTTATCTTAAACACTCAAATCTATCTAAGACTCTCTAAATTTCCTGTTCTGGTTCAAGTTAACACAAGCATAAACCAGATCCTTCTCCTTCATCATTTCGAGTTCTCTCTGCCCTAAAGGGATATCCATCACACAACCTCTACACTCTAAAAATCTCACATGTTATTAGAGCCAGGTTCATTAGAACTTGGTTCTTAGCTTCCAAAAGCTCAAGCTCACTCCCATGCCATTTCAAACCTATAAGAAGCTTATGTTCAGCCAACTGATTCAACCTCTACAAGAAGAAGGTGGTCATCCTAGGTGTGCCAGAAAGTGTTCTTGGTTCCTCATGCTGTCTCATACCGCAAAGAAAGAGAGCTTGGATCCAGAGGTTATTGAAGTGGTTTTAGCTGTCCTCTTCAACAAACCTGTCCAAGCTGTTCCTATTCAATCAGAAGAAAGGTGAAAGCTTTCACCCTGTTACTGATGGTGGCAACTCAAGTATGAAGAAAGGTGGGTCTTTGACATGCAGAGTCCAAGGGGAAGGTCCATGGAAGGAGAGAGGTGGTTCGACACCAATAGCTCTGTGTTCTGTCCATGGATCACTGGTGGTTTCCAAGAACTAACACTAGTTCTGATTGTAAGAAAGTTCTTCCTTTGAATAAAACTTGAACCTTTATGAACTGAAATGTTTGTGTGATGTGTTTGAAACCTGAGGATGTGTTTAAAATTACTAGATATGAATGTTTAGAATCTGTCCCAGATGATTGATAGAGACTCGTTTGAATGATTGAGTTTTAAAAAGGCTTCTCTAGTCTTAAATGATGCTTGACATATTATTAAATAGTTTGTTCTGAATCTGCTTGCATACATGAATAGAAACTGATTAAAGTAATGCATTGGTCTGGCATTTGGAAATATATGTTGCTTAGTCTCTGTTCTTAAATGATGTCTTGTTAGGATGATAGATGTTGTGCCTATCCGACTTGCATTCATGGATAGGATAGGTTAAGCTTTGCATATTGTTGTCATGGTTACTGCCTTGAGGTTGAGACATCTAGACTAATGTCTAACAGTCGTTTAAGGCAGGAAATGAATTGCCTAATTTCTTGTGAGTGTTCCTGATCAGTTCATCCATTGCATTTAGAGAATGGTAAAGCTTGCATTAGATGGATCTTAATGACAATAAGAATCTGTCTAAGTGCAAAGTTTGTTACACTGGTGTTCAACTGAAGATAAGTCATGGTTATCCCAATGCAAGTGTTCTGATCTGTCTGGAGTTTGAGTGTTGTTTCAGGTTACAAGGAGTGTCACTGGTTCAGCATCATATCCGGAACAAAGAGAAGACTTGCCCATTGCTGAGGGCAGTGGAGAGATGTTGGTATTCTGTATGAAGCCAGTACTCTAAGCGCAGCTGTTGGATGTGATGTCTCCTGGTTCAGTGAAATACACAAGGAAGGTCATCACTACAGTTGAGGAGGCCAGTGACCTGAGGTTCTGAAGCTGAAGGCATGAAGATGGATCAGTGATTTAAGCGCAGCTGTTGGGGTGGTGTGCTCCTGTTGGATGCTCATTGAGGCTCATTTTCAAGATTGAACCTTAGACTCAATCAAGCTGAGGTGGGGACTTAAGTGACCTACCTGATGATCCTAAATTCGAGACCTGGTGTTCCTCCTCACCACTGCACCAAGAAGAGAAGATGAAGCCATCCGGGGTTTAGACATTGGCAGTCTAACAAGAGAGTGTTCAGAGAACTTTTGACTGTGTGAAGAAGAAGGTTGCTCTATCAATGCGGCTTCTGAATTGAGTGTTGAAGAGATAGCTGAGGCGTTACCAGCAATCCATTCAAGATGGCGAGTTCGAAAGGAGTGGGCAGTGGTGATACGTCTAGATTCGGACAGGATCACTCAACGACTAAAATGGATATGAACTCCAAAAGGAGAACTAGATGGATGAATGGTGACACAAAGGGTTGCGGAAGGCCATGATACTACCAGACTTCAATGTTGCCGGATGTGACGCACGGTCAACAAAAGAGGATCGAACTTGGAGATACCTCACCAAGAAGCTAAGAAATGTTCTAAGCAAAGAACAAAGAGATAAACTCATAAAAAGGGGAAACAATCTGATTTATTTCGTGGCTTGTGATTACATATTTATACTACTTTGTGGTCAAGGAAGACTAAAGAGTTTTGTGGAAAACTAGAAACTTAGAAAACATAAACAAAGACTAAGACTTTTGACTAGAAATAAGTATGCTGTTGAAATGCCCTTGCTCTAGCCACGACAAGAATTTGAAAGGTGAAGATTATGCTCCTGATATGGGCCAAGACCATGTCCCTTGAGGCCTGGTCGAAATCCATATTTTGCTTAGCCAAAATTTGATCGGTTTCTCCATTTGCCCAAACAAGTCTGTTTTTGAATCTTTTTGAAAACCATCAAGCCCAAGGATTTCTTGGAAAATTAGAACATGATAATCACCTTGGAATTATTGAATTGGTCTTTGGTTCATCAGAAATAAGGTTAGCCAATTCCAGCTTCTTGGGTGGGTCGAACTAGCTCCGAAGATCGAACTAGCTCACTCAGCTCGTCCAAGTGGAGTGTCAATCCAGCTCAGCTCACCTAGAATAATGTCAGTCCAACTCACTTGAGTATAAGCTATCCAATATAGTTTTCCATTCGCTCATCCAGCTCCAGGCAGTGTCGGTCCAGACTCACCTGAATGCTGACCATGTCTGTATTCGCGACGAACTGAAGATGACACCTTTTGTAATGCATAACTCACCACTATATGAACTCTCGTTTTCTGATCGATTCTTCTTCAAAGAGCTCGCATATTGAGTTTGAGATACATTCTCAAGTGATTCATGCGGTAAGAAGCCTCGTGATTTGAAGATATCGAGTCAAACAATAGACATATATCATTACGGATTCCATGATATCTTTAAGGTTTAATTGATCGTTGCTCTCACTTAGTAAATCCTCTCCTTTTCCAAGTTAGCTACTGGCTCAATCATGGTATGATCAGCATCGATCTGATAGACTAAAACCTCGTTGAAGCGAGCTGTCGACAAGATCGCATCTTACCGGAGCCGTGTCCATGATCCAATGCAGGTCGGTGCTCGCAACCGGGCGCCATCATTCCCTCCCTCTTCAAAAGGATTTGACCTCAAGTCCATTTTACCTGAAACAAAGAAATGAATCAGACAATAAGATTTGTAAAACAAGTAATAATTCAATGAAGATTAATTTGAGAGAACTTCCTGGAGTTTATGGACTTATTTCCTCCAGTATTCCAATTCCATGTTCCAAGAACACAAGTGTGTTGTGTCGTTCTCCTCTGCTTGCTTCCATATGAGGAACGTGATCCTTTATATCCTGCTACTTTCAAAACACTAGAGCAACCACATCAAATCTGCGAAAGAATATAATCAACGGGTTTCTCTATCCTTAAGACATCAAAAACAGGATCCAAGCTCTTAGGATAATCATCAAGCACGTGTCAGCATCAGAAGTAAACTGATCACCAAATTTGGTTTAGCAAGTTCAAATTTGGCCAAGGTGTCAAACTGATGGAAAAGCAAGAGACAATGCAAATTTAAAAGATTTTCTTCATGATGAAATCAAAATGATCTTTTGCTAGCAATTTCGGTTCATGCTTGTTCCTACACCAAATCTCTTTCAAAGCACAGCTCAATGACAATTTCATCAGAAAAGGTTTGAGCAAAACGTTTTTCAACCAAGTAAGAATATGTTTTCTCCTTGAAATTCTCGGTTCAAAACATTTTCTTGAAGAGTAGAGACAAATCAACTCATGATCTCTTACATGCTTTTGATTTAGACCGCGAGAAATGACTGAGAAAAGACCTTGGTCATGAGGATCGGTTTTGGCTCAGGACGCTTCTTTCTTGGCCTGAGTCTCCTTAAAAATCTGGTACTCGCGATACGACGACTGAAGAACTCTGATTTGGAAAATTCATACTTTCTTCATCCGTGAAGATTTTCATGCGATTCCAGCCTCAGTAAATACTTGTTGAGTTGGCTTTCCAGAAAATTGGATTCAAGACAAAGACCTTTTGGTGGCCGAGATATTTCTTGGAGTGACCTCTATCACTGGCATCTCCAAGGTAGCGTTTCAACAAGCTTCTCCAAAACTCATGTTGGCACGGTCAATGCTTTCATCCTGATAGGTGACTTGTCTTTCTGGATACTCAAAAACAAACACTAAAAGACAAGATCAAATGTGCAAGACAAAACTTGTTCAAGTCATGAATCAAGATATCTTTTCAAAACAAGTTGCACACATTTCAGCCTGTCAAGATGCACATCAAATAAACATTACAGACCAGATTTTATCAAGTATGCCAACAAATAGTATTCATTCCTAAGAGCGCATTCATTCTCAATATTTGAACACACAAGCTTAAGTTCAGATTGAATTACTATCAAAGACTCAAGATGTTTTTCAAAGAAGTGTTGTAAACCAGCAATATCATCATAGGCTCAAAACAACACATTATCTCGAAATGATCTCAGAAAATGCCAAGTCTTATCAGTTTCAAAACACACAGATCAGGCTGCAAAACAAAAGATACAAGATCAAGATCACAAAAATCATTTTCATTTCTAAGTGATTCATGTTCCAGCATACTTCTTAACCAAATTTGTTCAAGGCACAAGAGATTCAAATAAATCATCAGTGATCAATGCATGTCTAGAAGAACTCAGATCAAAACTATTTCTTTGAAAAAAGCGAATCAAAGATTTCTAACACAAAAGTCAGTTGTTTCAAATCAATCTCAAGAGACTTTTCAAAATGATCAAAGCCTTTGCTATGCTCAAGAACTGATCAAGGTCAAATAATTCCAGAGTTGATGCCTTTATCATTTTGAAAAACGTTTATGATCAAGAAGTTCATCAGTTTAAGATTTTGAAAGAATAATCATGTATCAAAAACAGAATTTGAAACACAATAATTCTTCATCTTTCAAGACAAAACGAGTTATATCATGAGTACTGATCTTGACAAGCATATCAGGCAGAGAATTAATCAAATCAAGTTTCTCACAGTGCTTGATGATCAGGAGGCAAGGGGCGGGAGATGAAGGAGCAGTAGTTGTGTCGGGGTCAAAGCAAAGATGATTCTCATAGCAATGATGTGATGCTTGTTGCTCTTCATCAAAGACTGGATCAGTTCGTCCTCACATCAAAGATAGATCTGGACCATCATCAAGATATCCAATGTCAAGACATGGGCATTGACTGGATAGTCCAGTGGCTCTTCCTCAAAACATGTGGAGACAAAACAAGACTACTCGGAAGCTCCGGTGCAAACAATTAGTTCTACATTAGCTTGCTCATTCTCAAACACAAACTCAGGTTCAAGAGACAGGAAGATCGACATTTATCTCACACAGTGATCAACGCTTTCAATAGCTCTTCCTCATGAATTCATCAAGGTAGGTAACGAACTCTGGAAAAAGAATTAAACTCTTCAAATTGTTTTGCAGATTTACGGTTTGGCTTTCTTGCTGATGAACAAGGATGGCTCAGCTACTGGCGCACGTGTTGACAGTGCTCTTCTTTTCGCGCTCTTAGTGTGACTGTCCTTGAGGGCTTTGTCGCACCTTCTTCACTAAAGTTTTCACAAATTGTTGGAACATCCAACTGAAAAGGTTGCGCTTCTGTTTGGATCCAGCACATCTCTGGTGTTTTCTCCTTTACGGTGGCTGTTCCTAGCACACTGAACAAAACTCATCAAATATTTCACGGATATTTAAAAGGAGTTTGAGAGTTAGAATCTTTCGTGGGGCTTCTCTTGTTCCTCTCTTGAGAAGACCAAACATCATACCATGAAAATCTCACACCCAAATAGTTAGGGACAATAAATCCTCACACTCTCAATGCGTGTTATCCTCACCCACACACGTGTTCACTCTGCATTGTGTAAGGTAATCACTCAAGTTTCTCTCAAGTTCTTTAACGAAAGACAATCCAAGTTTACATGGGTTCCCAGCAACAAACGCATGAGTATGAGATAGAAGATAAGCAAAATTTGGATTTGCGAATCTCGCTTCTCACTCATCAAAGGGCGGATTTCTCCTCGGCCAGCAGGATTTTCTTTCCACCACAAACAAATCAACTTTTCGGAATCTTTCAAACGTTTTTTTTTGTTTTTTTTTTATCGTTTCTTTTTTTTTTTTTCTTTTTTTTTTTTTTTTTTATAGTGGATGGTATGAGGGGCCAGATTAAGATTAGAATGAAGAAGAAGAAGTTTTTTTAAGAACGATTTTAATGAAGA
>CAJHQP010010570.1:0-18168 GCA_905132765.1 Moricandia arvensis
TTCATCTTAGTATATTACACATTTCAAACTCTAGAGAATCATGATGTCCTGCGGATTGAATCCCTCAACCCATTTTAGGCAAATGAAAATAACAAACACACATGTTTACACACTACTTTAAGTGTTTACCTGACACTACTATAAGCTGTAAGTTACTATCCATTCATGAATGTATACAAAGTCAAGTTCCAACTTATTGAAGTGGCAGCACTTCACACTTATATAGGTAAATACTTTCAATCATGCACATGCAAATGTACTTTTTCAGAATATCTATTAAGAATAACATTTCAACCTATCTCTTTCTTGCAGGTCCAAGAACATACCTTGAGATGATATCATCCCTTTAATTGACTTAATTATCAGTTCTCTAGCTAATCATTTCGTCAAATGATTTGCGACTTTTCATTTAGACTGAACAAATTCTTTGGTAATCACCCAATGAGTAATCAACACAAATAATGCGCTAAATTTAACGCCTAGGTGTCGTGACTTACCATTATTTTATTCACTGTCAAAATAGATAGAAATTGGTAATAGTATTTTGGCCACAATGAAATCTCTTAAATTATTTTCTTACCTAGTATGTCATTTTACGGGCATACACTAATGCTTAAATTTCTATTCTATAGTCAAATTTTCATGAAACTTTTGCTTTTTGGAAGACTATGAATTAGCACATCTCAAAGCAAGAAAAACAATAAGCCAATTTTAGAAAGAAGGATTTCTATGTTGGTAATCCAACTTCCATCTGAATACTCTTTTACCACCGAAGAAAATGACAAACCATAATTTATGGTTCCTTTCAAGTACTTGAACACCCATTTAAGACTTTCCATTCTTGAGTACTAGGTTACCAGCCAGTTCGAGTGTGTTATACCTTAGGATACGAGACCTTTGGCTTGTGAACCATTTCTTCAACCAATTTTGGAGTTGTAGAAAGTGCATTCTCTGACTGAGCAAGGTGTCGACTGACACTAGAAAGGTATCAACTAATGATGGTCCTTGGTGAAATATTTGTGGCTTTGCTTTATGGGTGTCAATCGATATTGGGAGGACGTTGATCGACATCAAGCTTTATTGTCATTTTGATCTTACAGATTCATCAAAGCTCCCAGAGAATGTCGACCGACACCAATGTGAGCTGATAAACATTGAGATTCTTGAAAATTGTTGATCTTCCTAAACCTGAGCCATTCATTGTCCTTTGAAATCACAACATTTACAAAGCATTACTAGCTCGACTCAACCTTCTTAGAGAGGATCATTGTTTTGCACCTTTTCACATTTTCATCGATCTGAAGTATCTAAGTATCTAGCTTCATGACTTAATTCAACCTCTTATTGAAGTACACTTATCTTCTACTGAATTTCTAGGATTTCAATCATATATTCCAACTCTAATTATGGCCTTGAAAATCGGGTTCATTGATGTAATTTCCATCTTTTTCTTCAGCTTTTTTCACCATCAAGACTTCATGATCAGAATCAATTTTGGCTCTGGCCTCAACAATCTTATAACCATCTATCTCAGCCGATTTCATCATGTTCATATATGCATTCTTGGTAATGTTGCTAGACATCAAATTCTCAATCTGTCTCTTAACTTCTTCTGAAATTGTGGTCTTGAATTTCTCTTCACTTACAATTTCTAGAATTATTTTATAATGCAAATAAATACCTCCAAAAAAATGCTAATCAATTGGGATTCTGTGAAACAATGATGTGGAAAGTTTCTCTGATTGGCACTAAATCTTAACCAATAGCTTCTAAATGCTTTTGTAGGTCCTCAAGATAATTTCCAAATTTTATTTCTCAACTTTTCATCCCTCGCCTCATCAAATATTTCAGTTAGAAATGCAGACTTGACATCATTAGAGGTAGTGAGATATCATAATGGTAGTCTCTTTACTCAACAATCTGAATTCCTAGAAAGAGAATATCATAACAGTTTGCAGAGGAGGTAGTCTTCGGGGCCTCCATGCCCCTTGATTCTAGACACCAAATTCTTGAATGTTTTGATATGATCCATGGGATTTTCATGAGGAATACCATGAAAAGGGTGCTGACCCAAAGAAGATAAGGCTGAGGGTTTCATCTGGAAATCAATCCCCTAAATTTATGTAGATTGGATCGCAGATCTGTTAGCATATAACTGACCAGACCTATTCCAATATTCTAGCATTCTCTGTCGAAGGAATTTATCATTCTCAGTAGCTATTACTAACTCAAGGATTACATCCCCATGATCATCTAGTTTCAAACATGTTGTGTTATGGAAATGACCCTCTTGGCCATTCATGTCTCCATTAACATCCCGAATCAACACAAGAATTGCACCCATCTTTGTCTGTTGCAGGCAAGTGTCGATCAACACTTTAGGGTTGTCGATCATTGCTTTCTTGCGGGTGGTATCGATCGATGCTATAGTAGTGTCTCTCTACACTGATCTCTTGGCATTATGATTCGTGCATTCCATTTCAGAAAGTTTCTGGTTTGAGAGTTCTTTCTATTTGTTGCTTCTGGTACTCATGTACCTGAAACCCAAGAAAACAAATATATAGTAAGTAAAACTTAAAAGGAAAAACCTAGTCTAAATTCTACACCTCTTCTAATGGTGGTCAGAGTCCTCGGAAATGGCGCCAAATTTGATATGCTCAAATTAACCTTTAATCTACTCTTTCAAATAAAAGGTTCGTAGTAGTATTTGAGGATCATATCCACAAGAACTCAGTATTTCACACAATATACTTTATTTTCAGATTAAGCTAGGCAAACAATTAGAAAACAATAAAAGTGAGAAAATAGATAGAGATGTAAGTTATGAACAAATTCCAGATCTAGGAAATTCAAACAAGAGATTCAAAAAAAATTCAATAGATTCCAAGGGTTTATATAGGTTTGATTCTAAAACTTGATTTCAATAGTAAGTTACCCAGCTCTCGCTGCGATAAGCTATCAGATGCCTAACTCTAATCAAACACCAAACTCTCATTGCGAGTTCAATGAAATCAGACAAGTAATAAGCGATATTAAATATTGTTCAACAAAATCCTATACCAGCTCACGTTGAGAATAAATATTTAGTCCAACAGGATTCAGCCAAGGTTATTGGTCACACTCTCACGCTATTTCCAACTATCATATGATTATAGATTCAGGTAATCAGTCGTACTCTCGTGCTATTCCAACTACTCTAGAAACTATTGTGATAATCTTGGTGTAGAAATCTATAAATAAATCATATGATCAGCAATTTGACAACAAGCTCATGAAATCCCTAAATCTAACATGAAAACTATTCAGACATGAAAGCAGAAACACAAACCATAGACTGAATAAAATCATATATAAAACCAAAGGAGTTCTAGATCAACTCTGAAAGATTTCTAATCTATCTCTCCAAACATAAAAGAAAGTCGAGTTGTTAACAATGGATTAGAAAACATTATATAGGGTATAAAACCGTTAGTGACTCTTTTCTAAATAAGGAAAACTTCTTGGTCAAAACTGTAATTTGAAGTTGATAAAAACTCATCGGGCACTGTTCCGGAGGAGTGTGGATCGTCACCCTTTGAGTGTCGTTCGACACCAATTCACTTATTCGACAGCTAGTTTTCTCTCGCGCATCATACATATCCCTTTTCAGAAAACCGATCATAACTTTTGATCCATGATCTTGATTGACCTCAAACTGGTGGCATTGAAAATATAAATCAAAGCTATATATTGTGTCAAAATATAAGCTCAATATCACTATGGGAATGCTTCAATCTATTGCTAAAATTCTGTTGAGATTGTGGAGTTCCGCATCTCAAATAGCATTATAATCTCCAAAGTTGCCCACCCGCCCCGCCCCGGCGCGGTCTCTCTCTCTCTCTCCGGCGGATCTTTGCGGGTTGGCCCGCCGTGGCCCGCGGTTCTCAACCTATAAGCCCAAACCGCCCCGCGAATAGCATGAGACTTTGCGGGCCGGCCCGTGGGTCACATTACTTGGTGCCAATTGGACATACATTACGTGCATTCCTTGTTGCTAAATCCATTAGTGTTGTTTGAACCTATGAATCTATCTGGGTCACATTACTTATTGCCAATTTTGGATTCATTACGTACATTCATTGTCTGGATTTAGAGTTGGTGTTTAATTTGAATTTGGTTCAAACTTAGTTCAAATTTGAATGGCAGCTGGACATACATTACGTGCATTCCTTGTTTCTAAAAATGGGAATTGTACATACATTACGTGGATTAAGCATGAGAAGGCTACATTACGTGCCTTTTACGGTTTACCAATGTTTCCTCTACGTGTAATGTGTATCATACAAAATGCAACAATATCATGCAACATTGCAGCCTGCATAGATTCAAGTCACTAAATCCAGCTCAAATCACGTGTACGGTCTGAACCAAATGCTTCATAGATTCATAGATTGATATCAATTTTGAACCAAATTCAAATTAAGCACCAACACTAAATCCAGACAATGAATCCAAATCATAAATAAAAACCAAAACCAAAGCCGAACAATCAATCTCAATGTAGATTAAAGCAAAACACCAAACCAAAATAAAAATCAATTTTTTCATTTTCATCATTGACGATGGATTCAAATGATGGTAGTTTCTCTTCTTCATCATCAATTTCATCTTCTGAAAATATTAATAGTTGAAGTTAGTAAGAATTAATGGTCATGATACTCTAAATTATATGATAATAATGTGAATATTTTACTATGTTCATAAGCTTCATAACCCTTTATCCAATTCCTAGTACATATCAGAGCTTGCACATTCTTTGAGAGTAGACGACTCATGTATTTGTTAGGAACTCGCGATCCAATGCTAAAGGAGGACTCTGAAGCCGCTGCTGTAATAGGAATACTAAGTAAATCACAAGTCATTGCTGACAAATCGCCATACCTATGAGTATTATCTTTCCAGAACTAGAGTATGTCCATACTCCGGAAATTATTAATGTCCAAAGCTGGTTCATCAAGATAAGCTTCTAGAAGAGTTTTTCCACTTACAGCGCCACTGGTTTTGCGAAATGCAAAAAAAAAAATCAATGAAAGTTTTATAAAAAAAATGAGAAACAGTTTTTTTATAAAATAAACTGAATTAAAAAAAAAGTAAAGAAACACTCACATTGTAGTTCTCAAACATTTCCATTGACCCTTCACCACCAGCATTTTGTAGAACTGTCTCACGTGGTTTTGTAGAAGGTGAGTTAGTCTTGGATTTTTTGTCGTAGAACTCAAACAAAGTACTGAGCTTATCACGCAAGTTCTTCAACTTCACATCACGTGTACTAATGTCAAGCTTCCCTAAGCAACATTCGACAATTGAAAGCTTAAAACATGGATCAAAGACTGCTGCCATTGCAAAAACACAACTGACTTCATCCCAATATTTATCAAACTTCTCTTTCATCGGTGCCACCATGTCTCTGACAATCTCATTATCGTTTTCCTCATTCATTCGAAGCCAATCATGGATCTTCCAGACCTGATAGAAATACAAGTTCGAAGTCGGGTAATTAGAACCAGACATCAAACATGTGATCTCAGCAAAAGGCCCTAAAATGGCATATCTTCTCAGCCATTGTCCATTCCTCAACTGTGGGCGCCATTTTATAACATCTCCTATCAAATGTCTCCAACTTAATAAATGTTGTACAGTACTTTGATGGCTCTTTCAAGCATATAGTAAGTTGAATTCCATCTTGTCTGCACATCCAATATCAGACCCGCACTTTCTGTTATATTCGCAGTAAGTACGCATTTTTTGAACAATACTTCACGCGTTTCCGATGTTGTTACATACTTAGCACTCTCTCTCTTACTTTGTGCAAAGAGCCTCTAATAACCTTCAAACCATCTTGCACTATGAGGTTAAGTATGTGAGCTGCACATCTGACATGGAAAAACTCTTCTCCACACAACAAATCATCCCTCAACATCAGCTGCGTTTTCACAATATCTTGCATCAAGTCATTACTTGCAGCATTATCTAATGTGATAGAGAACACTTTTTTAGATTCCCCACTCTTTTAGTGATTCAAGGAGCTGCATCGCAACATTCATACATGTATGTGGTGGTGGTAAAGCGCAAAATGTCAGGATCTTGCTGTTTAACTTCCAATTTCGATCAATGTAATGAGCCATCACCCACATATAACCCTCACGTTTTAATGATGAACACAAATCTGATGTCAAGGAAACTCTTCCGGGAAGACTCACTAACTCCCTCTTCATTGTATCTCTCTCGTTTTCATACAACCGATACACATATGTTTTTGTCGTGTTTCAACAAATAAATTTGACATCAACATTCAAATACTTCCAAGTCTCCCTCACTTTTTCATACTCCACATATATGGGAGGTCATGCTGGACTATTGTCTTAGCTACCAGTTGCCTAAACGCAAAATGATCATATTTGCGAGGTGGTAATTTGCCTTCATTATAGGGTTTTTCGAATCACAACGAAATCCACCCAAACATATGACCTTTGCTAACTCTCCTTCTCATCATCCATATCGTCCTCATCAGACTCATCATCAAGGTTTATCTTCTTTTTTTCTTCTTCCTTTGCTGCTGCATTGAGGCTGCCAAGGAAACTTTCTGCTTTCCATTATTTGGAGTAGGCATTGATGACTTCCTCCCTTCACGTATTGCAGCAGCAACTGGTTTCTTTCTTCCTACACTAGACTTTGAAGACGATGCAATTCCACCAGATATAGGCGACTGGATCATGGTTTTTTTTTTAGTTTGAGACACTCTCTGATTCGATACTAGTTTGTTTGTGAGGCTGAGAGGATTGGGTTGGAGGAAGAGTGCTCTCAAAATCAGTATCATCTTCATCGTCATCTAATTCTATTAGCCTTCGTTTCCGTTCTTGCTTCTTTCCATTAGAACAAATAACCTCAGCAGCAGCAGCAGCGTTAAGAGCTCCTAAAACTTGTTGAGTCTCAAGGTCACAGGTATCCAATAGCTTGAAATTAGGATCCATGGCCTCTTGCTCTCTCAAGTCGTAGAGTCTCAAAGGTTCAAAGGTCGTGAGAGAATAGATTCAGTGTGTTTAGGTCGTGAGAGAATAGGTTCCATGTGTTTAGGTTTATTTTGTTAGGGTTTTTAATTTTGTAAAAAAATTCAGTTCAATTTTTTTAAAAAAAATTAATTATTTCTAATTTTTAGAAACTAACAACATTGGTCAGCGGACAGACACACATTAGAGAACTCAAACTACAACTAGACAGAAAAACATAGCGTATAAACAAAACAACTAAACAAGTATCACAAACCTGAAGTCAATGCACAAGTCTTCTCCTCCTTGCTCGATGCTTTCTCTTCCTTGTTCAGTAATCAACTCGGCACACCTCATACTAGTTACTACAAAACAGAAACAATGAACACAAGAGAATATAAATGACACAAGAGTAAAGTAAACAACAAAATATAAACAACAGTGTTGAAATAAGTGAGTACATGAAGACATTAATACCAAGAAGAGATCAAGAGAAGAGAGGAAGAAGACTTGAAGAAGACTCAGGCAGTTTGAAATTCAAAACTAGATCTGCTGGAAAACAGCTGTCATGCACTTATGTTTCTCTCTCTCTCTCTCTTCTATCTGTCTTTAAAACTCTTGTAAAGCCACGAAAATGAGAATAAGAAACTGAGTATTCTCTCCATTCTCTCTATTCTCTTTATTCTCCCTATTCTCTGTTTTTTTTCTCTAAAGATTTCATGGTATCAGAGCCTGGTTACTGATAATCTGGGTGTGTGTTCTTCATTTAACAGTAAAGGTTGAAACTTTCTAGAGATTCAAGGAAAGTTTGAAGTTTGAAGCTTTCTTTCACTAGATCTAAAGTCTTTTCTGGTCGATTCATCTCAAAGTCTCAACCTTTCCTGGATTTGAAACTCGAGTGTTCTTCAGCTTCATAAAGACTCAAGCTTTTCCAGATCTGTTTTTTTTTTCTTTTTCGAAAAATCTGGGTTCTTTCTTGAGTGTTCTTGGTGTTCTTGAGAGTTCTTGGTGTTCTTGAGTGCTTTTGGCGTTCTGGGTTTGGTCAAGTCTTTCTGATGAAGACAACCAGTCTCAACAGTGAAAGAAAGCAAAGATCTAGTTTTTCAGTGAAGACTGAAGAGGAAAATGGTGGAATCTGGTCCAGATGGGCAAAGGCAGCTTTGGGAATCTGTATGCTGTGGAGAAGTCATGTAAAGGAGAAACCTTTAAGAGAAATGGCTACAGAAGAAGGTCAGGCGTGGAGTCTGAAGTATGAAGAAAGAGCTGTTCAAGAAATCAGTACAAGGGGTGAGATTGTAACAGCTTATGGGAGTAGATCCAATCTGAGAAAAAGAAAGGAAAAACTCCAGAAGATTGTTCAGCATACACATGAGATGTGTAAGAAGAACAAGAAACAAACTTTGATTTGGAATGGTGCAAGATGCAAGAAGGGAAGGCTGAGGAGACTTTCCATGACTTGGATCAGAAGGAAAAATACTCAAAGGAAGAGTAGAAAGGCTGGTCAGTTAAAAGGAGATATGGAGGTCAAAATGGCCAAGAAAGCTGTGCAACAGATGATTAGAGGAGAGTGCTCTTACTCTGCCTACATGGGTAGCTCAGTGGAGAAGAAAGTGGATATGAGACATCAGGAGACAACAGGAGCTGATGGTTTCGTTACCAGGAAGGAATGGGAAGGATACATAAAGGAAATCCAAGCCTTGGTCACTGCCAAGAAGCGCAGCAGACAGTCCAATGCTAATGAAGAGATCACTAAGCCTATCATCATTGACTCTGGAGCAACGCATCACATGATCAGTGATAGGAGCTTGATGAGTGACATTAAAGCCACTACAGGAAGTGTTAAGATAGCCAATGGTGATCAGATTCCAATAGAGGGGATAGGAAACTTGAAACTGTTTGAGAAGGATTCAGCTGCTTTCTACCTGCCTAGGTTTACATCCAATTTGATATCTGTGAAGAGGGCAACAGTGGACCTTAATTGTCAAGTTGTCTTCAGGCCAAATGAGGTGGAGTTTCAAGACCTGGAGTCTGGACAAGTTATTGGTAGAGGAGATGTCAAAAAT
This sequence comes from Moricandia arvensis, assembly GCA_905132765.1. Taxonomy (NCBI): domain Eukaryota; kingdom Viridiplantae; phylum Streptophyta; class Magnoliopsida; order Brassicales; family Brassicaceae; genus Moricandia; species Moricandia arvensis. Next base: position 9,089 of record CAJHQP010010570.1, read on the forward strand.
GAGCTCTACCACCTTCACACAACTAAGCTCTCTAAACCCTTTAACTCTGTTTGTTTAAGTAGTGCTACTGATAGGATTGAAAGCATTACTTGGCATGCTAGGTTGGGTCATCCTCATACTCGAGCAATAGAACTGATTCTTCCTGCTTTATCATTCAATCATTTAGAGTGTGAGGCTTGCATATTAGGGAAGCACTGTAGGACTGTTTTCCCAGCATCTGAAACTATATATGGGAACTGCTTTGATCTAGTTCACTCTGACGTGTGGACATCCCCATGTGTGTCTAGGGACAATCAGAAGTATTTTGTGACATTCATTGATGAAAAGTCTAAATACACTTGGATCACTTTGCTTCCATCTAAGGATAGAGTTCTGGATGCCTTTATAAACTTCCAAGCATATGTTACTAACCATTACAATGCTACTGTGAAGGTACTAAGGTCTGATAATGGAGGTGAATACACCAGTCATGCCTTCAAGAATCACATGGATAAGCATGGAATAGTGCATCAGACCAGCTGTCCCTACACGCCACAGCAGAATGGGGTTGCTGAAAGGAAGAATAGACACTTGATGGAGGTTGCTAGATCCATGATGTACCACACCAATGTCCCTAGGCATTTCTGGAGTGATGCTGTTCAGACTGCTTGCTATCTCATCAATAGGATCCCAACCAAGGTACTGAAGAATCTGTCTCCATATGAAGTGTTGAACAAGACCAAGCCTTACATAGATCATCTGAGAGTCTTTGGGAGTCTATGCTATGTCTTGGTTCCTGGAGAACAGAGAAACAAGCTGGATGCAAAGAGCACTAGAGCTATGTTCATTGGGTACTCAGTAACCCAAAAAGGATATAAGTGCTATGATCCAGTAACAAGGAGAGTATTGGTATCCAGGGATGTGAAGTTCATGGAAACAAAGGGGTATTATGAGGAGAAGAACTGGAAGGACCTAGAGGATATGTCTAATGAACCAGAGAATAAGGCAGTGAATCTGAGGAACCTATTGGAGAAGCTTGGGATAGACATGTCCCAGAATCAGGAGATAAGAAGGAACACTCCTTCTGATCAGGTTAGAGAAGCTGAAAGAATAATCCCTCTTGATCATGAGAGGGGGAGTGAATCTGAATCAAGTGTGCAAGAGCAGCAACAAGAGGATTCAGCACATCATGATCAAGATGTGGCTCAGTCAAGTGAAGATGAGCAGGAAGAATATCATGACCCAGAGGAGGTTAATGATACAGAAGCAGAGGATCAGACTCAAGTTCAGCCATTGCGGAGGAGTGAAAGGTTGAAGAATAGGATGCCAGAAACAGAAACTCAAGAAGAAACTCAAGAAGAGGTTCAGCCTCTGCGAGGAAGCACTAGGGAGAGAAAGGATCCTTCCAACTGGGTAAACACGAGAGTGTACTACAATGCCCAGGCTGTGAAGCATCCTTCTCAAGCTGTGTGTTCCTTTGCAGAGTATCCAGAAGAACACATGGTGTTTATGTGTAATCTGGATGAAAGTGACATTCCAAGATCCTATGAGGAAGCTATGAAGGACAAGGAATGGAGAGAGTCAGTGGGCAGTGAAAGGGATGCAATGATCAAGAATGACACTTGGTATGAGAGTGAACTACCGGAAGGGAAGAAGGCTGTGACTAGTAGATGGATCTTCACAATCAAGTATCTGGCAAATGGAAAGGTTGATAGGAAGAAGACCAGATTGGTAGCAAGAGGGTTTACACAAACCTACGGAGAAGATTACATTGACACATTTGCTCATGTTGCCAAGTTACATACAGTTCGAATCATCATATCAGTTGCAACCAATTTGGAGTGGGATTTGTGGCAGATGGATGTGAAGAATGCTTTCTTGCAAGGAGAGCTTGAGGATGAAGTATATATGCATCCTCCTCCTGGTTTTGAGTATCTAGTAAAGCCAGGAAATGTTTTGAGATTGAAGAAGGCTATATATGGGCTGAAACAATCACCAAGGGCATGGTATAGGAAGCTAAGCACTACTCTGAATGGAAGAGGCTTCAGGAAGTCTGAATTAGACCATACTCTCTTCACCTTAACAGGACCTTCAGGGATCATTGTTATTCTGGTGTACGTGGATGATCTGATCATCACAGGGAATGATAAGGCAGGGATTCAAGCCACTAAAGACTTTCTCAAGTCTGTGTTTGATATCAAGGACTTGGGGGAGATGAAGTACTTCTTGGGTATTGAGATATGCAGATCTAAGGAGGGTCTGTTCATGAATCAGAGGAAGTATACTCTAGATATGGTAAAGGGAGCTGGCGTGCTTGGAGGAAAGACAGCCAAGACACCTCTTGAAGAGGGGTACAAGGTTTTACTTGAGGGGGAGATTGAAGAAAAACAACTGTTTGAGGATGCTAAACTTTACAGGAAGATGGTTGGAAAACTGATATACTTGACTATCACAAGACCAGATATATGCTTTGCAGTGAATCAAGTAAGTCAGCATATGGAGGCTCCAAAGGTCCATCACTGGAAAATGGTTGATAGGATACTGAGGTACTTGAGTGGAACTCCTGGACAAGGAGTTTGGATGGGATGTAATGGCAGTACAGAAGTAGTTGGGTTTTGTGATGCTGATTGGGCAGGAGATAGAGTGGATAGGAAATCAACTACTGGGTATTGTACATTCGTTGGAGGAAACCTGGTTACTTGGAAGAGTAAGAAGCAAAAGGTTATCTCCTGCTCAAGTGCTGAGGCGGAGTATAGAGCTATGTTGAAGCTGACAAATGAGCTGGTATGGATCAAAGGTATTCTCAAGCATCTGGAGATTGAACACACCTCTCCTATGACAATACATTGTGATAATCAAGCAGCAATTCATATTGCATCTAACTCAGTCTTCCATGAGAGAACTAAGCACATAGAAGTTGATTGTCATAAGGTGAGGCAGATGATTGTCTCAGGAGTGACATTGCCATGCTATACAAGGAGCGAGGATCAACTTGCGGATGTGTTCACCAAGGCTGCGAGATTAAAGACAATGGAGTCCATCCTTTCAAGGTTGGGACTCATTGATCTTACTCCAAACAACTGATCCCCTCGTCATGAGGTCTTTACTCTTTTCCTTATCAAGGTTTTATCCCTAAAGAAGGTTTTCTTTGGTAAGGTTTTTAATGAGGAAGATCTCATGGCATTCCAAGCTTGACTTGTTCCACATGGTCAAGCTTGAGGGGGAGTGTTGAAATAAGTGAGTACATGAAGACATTAATACCAAGAAGAGATCAAGAGAAGAGAGGAAGAAGACTTGAAGAAGACTCAGGCAGTTTGAAATTCAAAACTAGATCTGCTGGAAAACAGCTGTCATGCACTTATGTTTCTCTCTCTCTCTCTCTCTTCTATCTGTCTTTAAAACTCTTGTAAAGCCACGAAAATGAGAATAAGAAACTGAGCATTCTCTCTATTCTCTTTATTCTCCCTATTCTCTGTTTTTTTTCTCTAAAGATTTCAAACAGAAGGAGCTCCTAACCAAAACAAGAACATGTAATCAACATTCAATTGTTGACAGTATCGAATGGCGAGTAAAATGAACAACAAGTATCATTAAACATTAGATATAGAAACTATCTAGACTCCTAAGGTCACTTATTATCGCTGTCTTGATAACAAGAAACTGTGAACACAAGAGAATATAAACGACACAAGGAGTAAAGTAAACAACAGAATATAAACGACACAAGGAGCTCCTAACCAAAACAAGAACATGTAATCAACAATCAACCGTTGACAGTATCTAATTGCGAGTAAAATGAACAACAAGTATCATTAAACATTACAGATAGAAACTATCTAGTCTCCTAGGGTCACTTATTATCACTGTCTCGATAACAAGAAACTGTGAACACAAGAGAATATAAACGGCACAACACAATGAACTTTCAAGAGAAATAAACTGTGAACACAAGAGAATATAAACGGCACAACACTACACAATTAACTTTCAACCAGAAAAAGAAGATTAAAGAGAGAGAGAGAGAGAGAGAGAGAGAGAGAGAGAGAGAGAGAGAGAGAGAGAGAGATTCATGTTTCATAGACCTAGATTCTCTATTGTTGATCAAACGTTTAAGCCTTCTATCTCCTCTGCTTTCAGCCTTTCATCATCGGTCTAGCACAAGAGCATATAATCACCAATCAATAGTCAATAGTATCAATGGCGAGTAAAATAAACAACAAATACTTAACTATATGAATCAAAATACAAACCTCTTTGTACATGCAAACATATCGAAGACCGATGGAACAAAGCAAGAATCAAATGCTGCTACATGCAAGTTTCTATCGCTGCATGTAGCAGCTATGAACCATTCCTCAAATGATAGATCCCTCAAGAATCAAATGCTGCTACAAGACTCAAAAAAAAGTCAACACATGATCACATCAAAATTTTTGTCGAAGAGCAAAAATCAAAATATGAATCAAAAAAAAAACCTCTCTGTACATGCAAACATATCTCAGGCAGCTGGAACAGATCGATGGAGCTCCAAAGTTTCTGTCGGTGAATTTCACCACCACCAAAGTTCATCTCGCTTCGTAAGTTCGTGGTGATGTTCTTCTGGTGCTCGCCTGAGACTGGATGGAAGACCGGATGGACCATCGGAGCAAGAATCTAAGACGCCGGAGCACGCAGAGTGTGGAAGTCTCTATACCATCGAATCGCCTTCTCACGCTCTCTTGTTTTTTTTTCAGGTACCAAACAAATGGGGATGAGAAACGGTTGCGGGTTCTTTTTGCCCGCAAGACCAAATATGGCCCAACCAGCACAGGCCCAGAGCCACATAAGACCTGACCCGTGAGACCCGCTCCAAAATGTGCCTACAATACCTCTACGCAAACCCGCCCCCACATGAGCCTTCTACGGGCCAGGCCAGCGGGTCGCGGTCCAATTGCCATTTCTAATTCTTATTATTGGCTAAGATACAAGTATAACAAATAGATTTTAAGTGTTATATGTGTTTTTTTAAGATCTTTGATGATCATTGAACATTGGTCTCTCTTTGTTTCTTTAGTTTGTGATTTTTTATTATTTGTCAAATTATAATTTGCCAATGCCCACAACTCCTTTATATAGAATACTAAGGGTTACAGAGGTGAACACTAACAGTTGTAATAGTTATCCAAGAGTTATGACTGTTAATACCAAAAATTGCAATGGTAAACTAAAAGTCACAATGGTTCTTTACCGAAGGCTTTAATCACCAATGGTTGCAATGGCTTATAACCAAAAGTTGCAACGATTTATCACCGTTGGGGTCAAAAACGGTAATCTTGAAATCAACGTCTAGGATCGCATCTCTTAAGGAAAACTTGATCGAAATAATTTCAAGAAAGGTCCTAAGTAAGAAAATTCCATAACAATGACCGCGTTGGAAACACATACAATGTCAAGTTGGATCAACCAATCCGACTCCTCTGATGGCGAGATGGAAGATCCACATCCAACTCGCCATCAGGCGAGTTGGATCAACCAATCCAGATCACTTGATGGCGAGTTAGATGCACCACATCCAACTCTTCTGATGGCAAGTTGGATGTGGAAGGCGAGTTGGATCAACCAATCCAGATCACTTGATGGCGAGTTAGATGCACCACATCCAACTCTTCTGATGGCGAGTTGGATCAACCAATCCAGATTACTTGATGGCGAGTTAGATGCACCACATCCAACTCTTCTGATGACGAGCTGGATGCACCACATCCAACTTGCTATCAGGCGAGTTGGATCGACCAGTCCAGCTCGCCTGATGGCGAGTTGGATGCACCACATCCAACTCGCCTGATGACGAGTTGGATCGACCGGTCCAGCTCGCCATTAGGCAAGGTTGACCGACCAGTCGAACTCCCCATCAGGCGAGTTGGATGAACCACTTCCAACTCGCCATCAGGTGAGTTACATCAGCCAATCCATCTCGCATGATGGCGAGTTGGATCAACCCTATCCGACTCACCGTCAAGCAAGTTGAATCAGAACCATCCATCTTGGTTCCGATCAGTGCCTCTTTCAAACCTCGATCACACTTGTTTCGTCTCGATTGGAGTTACCGTTGGGACTTTACGATAAAAACCGTAAAGACTTGTTTTTCGTACGAATTCAAATTGTTTGTATCAAATGGCAACATTTGACTTAACAACGAAGTTTCTCAACTATACGAGTAGTTTAAACTATTTCATAAAACCGACTTTGTACGAAAGGAAATTTCTCTGAAATAAATCGTAAAAACATTTAAGTAAAAAAAATGGCTCAAGGAAGTCTAAAACGTGGCAGAATCCCACTTAAGATTTTAGACGAGAATGATCCTAAGTTACAATGACGGTTTATTGAATATTCGCGAAAGAATATAAATGTCAAGTTTTGAAAGATATACACGAAGATTAAGAAAAATGGAATATTTCCGCGAAGAGATAAACTCGAATCATGGGCAGAAAAGGAAAGACGGCCGACCTTGAAGGCATATATAACGCAAGCCAAGGCAAGAAACCCGGGGACGATTCTCTAGACTTTATAACTCTCTACACTTAGAAACCTTAGGTTTTATACTCGACAAGTTTTGTTTCTATGAATGGCACTCGATTACTAGACTAACCCGCCCAGGAAGTTCGATCTCTTGTTCTAATCTTTTAATTGAACTATGTTTGGCTTAATCCTCAAAAGGGGTACGTAGTCCGCCTTTCATAAGGTCCAGTCCAAAATCTTTAAAACCTTTTTTCGTCTTTTTGTCTAGTGCTATGCGAGTTGCAGACACATAGGTTTTTCTCGACATAGGTGGTAGTGCTAGAAAACTTAGTCTCGTTTTACTGCTTGTGTTAGACGATTTCCTTTGTAATCATGTTTCCAGACAAGCTTCTTGTATGGTTTTGTCTCTGGAATGCTCATACGTAAATTCGAAATAAATATCTACCTCATTTAAACTCGCTTTATTGTCTATACATATTTTCCGCGTTTATTTGGTTACTTGTTGTTGGATCTCGTCGAGAATCCGGATCTTTGGGAAAGTTAGGGTTTTCTGGACTTTCCTTATTTTGTGAAAATCGACAGTGCAAACTTTGGTTCCCACATTTGGTGCTAGAAGGATGGAGGGGGTGTACAGATTACTCTAACTCACGTCCACAAATCGCTTGACTCAAACCATTTCTGGAAAAAGGAAAGAAAAACTCGCAGCACTTACTAATCTTATGGACAACGCTTACGCAAATGCTGTAGTGCTTGATAAAATTGAATACCTAGTCGCGACTTTTTGCCACCGGAAGAGAACCAAAATGAGCTCACGATTTCTATGTCTAAACAGAAAAGGCAACGATAAAATCTATCAAACGCCGTAGAATTTGAGTTGGAGAAATCTCAGCGCGTAAGGGTTCGACCAAAAGAAGTTTTCTGAAAACTTCTTGAAAAATAAAACTTTCTCTCCTCGAAGTCATGGACAAATTGTAGATTGCTCGCGAAATAGAAGATCGGCAAATCGAGTTGCCAATTCCCCACTGCTGTATTTCTTTCGAATAATTTTTGAAGAAACGAAGTTGATCTTTATTGAATCACTCGAAACTTAAAACGGCTGACGAAGACTAAACAGCAGAACGGGAGATCGTATCGCTCACTGCTAAAACATTTTATGAAACCTAAGATTTCGTGAAATTCAAGCTTTGATTATATAGTAACATATTCAGTGAATTCTCGATGATTGTCATCTAAGCTGACTTCAGAAAACTACTCAAAACTCCTTCGGATAAATCCAACCGAAACGAGAAAATTTCTGATCAAGTTTAGTCGTCAAAATTAATCCCATCGGAGCCAGATTTTCTGATACTAAAACCATATCTAAATTGTGGAACAGCTGCAAAACATGAATTTTCCGAAAACTCGAAAACATGTTTACGAAGCAGCTTTCGTAAAAATTAAACTCATAACATTTTGCGGAATAAATTTTGTTAAATTAAGCTCAACAACATGTTACGATATAGCTTTCGTAAAATTAATTCGACAATATTTTACGGAACATCGTTCTTAAAATTAAACGAGTTAATATTTATGATACAACTTTCATAGAGTAAATTTGACAACATTTATGAAACGACTCTTGTAAACAAACCTCCAAGCGATTTGGCAACCTTCGGAATATCAAACAAAGATCCTATGAAAAGACTCTCGAAGAAGGAAAGAGATGGGCCGAGATCTGAGAAGTGAACTTCGCCCATCAGCCTCTATCCATGATCTCACTGTCCTCTCTCTCCGACCTCATCGCCTATGACCTCTCACCAAAGTCTCATCTTCATATGAGTCTTCCTGATTGCCCTTGGCTATTCATAAACGCCAAAATACTTTCGACAAAGGGTGGACATAAACGAAAAGAGGAAGGGGAAATGAGCAAGCAAAACGGAGAAGAGACAAAACTGCACCTCCGAGAAAACTAAGGTATGTCCGACTTGGAAATTTCTGAAATCAAACTTAGAGTTTTCGTAGGAAGGTACTAAGAAATAAAAATTCTTTTGAGATTGCCGTAAACTTTAGGGAACTCAAAATCTAGGTGGATAGTCTAGCGAATTAAGTCTTATGCAATTTTTCCTATCTTGATCTATTGTTTCTTAATTGTTCAGGCAGATCTTGCAAACCGATCTTAACTCTCAAAAAACCGAGAAACGATCGCCATGCATATTCATCTCGCTTCCTAAATAAAGAAAGAACTGTAGACACGAACATCATCTTAAAACTGACTCGTTCCTAGCAATTTTCTTAAAACCAACATATTCCAAGTCGTCAACCCGAAAACCACCAAAGCAAAATCCCAACGTCGTCTTTATATCGACCCAAATTGTTGGTCATCCCAATCTTTGAAAGAGTAAACGTATAAATATCGGTTCAGAAATTTTCTTTCGTAAAAAAAAGGAGGGAGTAGGTGTGAATACTATGCTCGTATATTCCCATACTTCAAAATTTTTTTCCTTGGAATCAAGAAAACTCTTTTGACAAAGCAAACTCCCACATCAACAGGCAGAAAAACACTTAGGCAATGCCCTCATCAAAATCGTCCCAAAAGCAGTTGACAATATAAGATTCCACTACAA
>CAJHQP010010571.1:0-18168 GCA_905132765.1 Moricandia arvensis
TAGCATGCCAATGGCGATTAATGTTGTGCCTTAACAATCAAGCCTTCGTCCACCGACCTTCTTCTTGTTCCCATTGGATCGTTCTCTCAGTGTCCTCTAGTCACCTACCTCATCGGAGCTTCTTATTACCTCCCGCCGCGACTCGAACGAATCTGTCCACCTCTATGTAGTCCGTGATCCACCAAATGAGATGGCTAACTTCCTCTCCTTGCAACTCTGCGGCTCCATAGATCACATCTCAACCCCTACCCTCCTTGACACCCCAAGGATTTGATCCCTGTGTACAAAGGTATTCCTAGAGTCATCTGGCAACAAAAGCGTGAACATTCAAGCATCCTAGATAACATGAAGCAGTTATTAGCTCACACTCATACCTTACCTGTGGAGGGTCGGGGCCCAAGCTGGTAGGCCATGCTGGGCGCCGGATCACTTTCTTTGCTCATCTCGCACATGGTCCAATCAACCCCCTCCGAGGCCACTGAGTTGATTTCCCTCATTTGGAAACCCTTCCTTCCCTAAGCGTGTAATCCCACGACTTAATCCTCCAACTCACAAGACCCTTCTCACGGCCCATCTTATCGCTTGCCTTGACATACATGCTTGGTCTTTCTTCTATAGTTGTGTGTCTAGGCTCTTCTCACATGAAGCTGCATGCACCCAATTTTCTGCCTTTCTCTCTAGGCCCATCAAGAATCTACAACCCTTGCGGACATGGTTCTCAGTAAAATCGGCTATTCAGATCCCAACAGGTGTGAGATGGATTGAATCCAAACAATTTCCAAAGGAGAACATACCGTTGGCATGCAGAATGCACCAATGCATGATTATAAGCAAATTCACAATGTGGGCAAACTTCATCTTCCCAAGTTCTTCACAACTTCTTTTTGATGAAGCATGAGAAGACGTTCCCTAAGTAGTCCGTCATTAAACTTAGCCTTTAGTTCTATTACATTCACGTTTGTAGGATGACAAGTAGTACGAGAACAACAGGCCCTGTAGTACCATTAAACCTTATAGCACCAGCAAGCAAAATCTCGCCTCTTCCAAAAGGTAACCTGAAGAAAACTTAGTGTCCCTATCTGAAAGCCTATAGCTCTAGCAGTGCATGTAACAACGAACGAACCGTCTTTCTACAACCAGAAACAAGTTAAGGCAATTTGCAATGCATCCATCAGATCTACTGCAATCGACACACAGCTACACAAGTGTGCCCCGATCTGGCAGAAAACCTATCAAAATACAAATTCACCAAAATCGAATCCCTTTTCCCATTCTATACTTAGAGCAAACCAACAATGAAAATCCTATAGAAAGCGTCAGTCCGAAGGCATTATGGGAATAGGTAAAGGGATGTACACAACCGATGACGATTGAACCTCTGAGACTTAGCCCCTGCTTATGCCACGTGTTTCACACCTCCAACAGATTCAATGGTGGGGGGCACATGCTCTCTTCATGCTGGCCAGAAAAGATAGTATGGAGTCCCTCGCAAAACTACTTAAGACGTCTATGAGGCAACTCCCACACATGTCCCACTTAGACTGCCTCCATGCCGGATTCCCCTAACAAATAAGACGTCCCTCAAAGAACCAAGTTAGGGACTATGCCCACAGATCTGTGTTTCATAAAACACAATAAACCTTCATAGTTCCTTAAATATGCCCCTGGCAGCAAGACTTCTCCACCAATCCGAGTTACCCTAGATTTGTCTTAAAATCAGGATCAGACTCAATATATAAGACTGGAATGCTGCTCAAAAGGACCTGAACGAGCTTTAGCCAACTACAAGGGTAAATACGCTCACTCCTACCAACAAGCAGAACCGTAAAGAGGAGAGCACACTCCGCGCTGAAGAGTCGCGTGTTCAAACAATAACAACTAGCAATACTGCCATCACACTTACACTTTCTTTTACCTCAATCTTAGCTAACTCCTTCGATAAACATTAATCGTGGGAATGTCTCAATGAATTTAACCCCTACCGAGCAGCCTACGACACCCGAAGTCTGGCATCCTCCCGCTCATACAAATCTCAGCGCGATCGCAAGAATCTTTACGAGATAGCGCTACTGCCTCATCATGACGTAGCGTGTGTGCACCCGCTGCCCTTTTTCTACACGGCCAATCCCGCATCATCTCCCCGTTACGCCTGCAATGCTCTATATTTAGTGCAAATCGTTCCGCTCCCGGCAGGGACTCTATTGAGCTCAGTGTGCTTCACCAACAGCACGGAAGCTGCGTACTCAAATTATCCCGTGAAACAACAAATAACTCGTCGTGTGAGGCGGCTCGAACATTAACAAGACCTCTGTCGAACAACCGCAAATAACGTCACCCACGACGCAGGCTTACATGCCTCACCTTCTTAACATCCAAATTGTCTCACACCATTGTTGTTCTCTGTCGGACCATCACAGACAGCCGCTTAGCCAACAGGGCCCCATCGGAGAGACTCTGGTGTGAGCTTATACCATACAGGACGCGATCGACTAAGAGACTTCTCGAATCAAATTATTACCCGCCCCATCCTAATCTACGGTATCCCACTACAAGTCCATCCACCCGCTGCCTCCCAATCGCGACCTTCTCACTGGAAGTTCAGCTATTGGTCCCTCCTATCCTGCCATCACAACTACAATCACACCAATCCAATCCTTGAAGGCCATCATCATTCTATCTCGACAACAGCCCTCCCCTTATTAACAAACATCCAGAGAATGTATCTAGAAGAGGATGAATGCATAAGCCTTCTCTTCTTAAGGCTAATCTGGAAAGCCCTTATTGCCCCTGTTTCCTCACCCACTTGAATCCTAATCTCTTTCTTGATTACTCACCTCCTTCTAGTCAATGCATGCAGCTATAAGTACCGTGCAGCGAGTGCCACTCATCTGCTCTCTCCAACGAACACCTCCAACCAACCGCCCCTACTTTACGACATACGCAGGCCCTCACGTCCATGAAAACTATCACTCTCTCCTCCACTGTTGCCACTTTTGGACATCGCGCCGGGGCACTCTTCGATGTATGCTTCTTTGATCCTTCTCTGCCCTGACTCACCTTAACTCCATCCCCTATGCAACTCACGAGAGCAAAGCCTTTCACCTAGGATAAAGAACCACATTATGTCCCCTTATCTCCCGAGCGAGAAGAGGTTACACTTCTTACAGGTACCTAAAGGCCAAAACCAAATGATTTATCCTTCTCCAAGACACCTACAACGACACACGACCTCACCAGAGCTCTACAATCATGATCCAACTTTTCCACCCACAACTTCCCTCTCGCTGTAACAACCTCCCGATCAGTCATCACAAACCAGATACACGGCACAACTAACAATAAGCAGCGCCTCCACTGAATGATCTAAGCCATCACTCGGATTCGCATCAATACTCATGCAATGTACTAGGCCTGCGCACCGTTTTGCTCAGTCCAAAAAAAGCGCATAACCTATACACCTTCACTCATAAACGGCACCGCCAGTGCTTAAGTTTCTGACAAAGCAGTTTTCCACTCACTCCCCCCTCATCCTAAAAACTTCAACTGAACTGTGCTCGCAGGCTTTGCAAATCTCCTAGTCCCTTCTAGAGAAACCTATAGTTTGAACCATCGCAGACTTCTATCCTTATCAAGGCATCCCCATTCAACTCTCAATCCTGAAGGCGAATGGACGTGGATACCTGTCGTGGCCGCAATAAAGTGGGAAAATCATTGGATGAGAGGCCGCCACGGACGCTCGGGCAGATTCAAGACACACACCTTCTCCCCATGGTAAGCACGCTCTGAAGCCGGGCGAGACATTTCTGCTGCTTTCGCAGCAACTGCAGTCACCCTAGAAGCACTCGCCCGAACTGTAAGTAGCTGAGGGGTGACAGGCAACCAGTGGCGATGTGTTTCAAGGCCTCTCGCTCCCGACGTCCTACGCGGCACCTAATCCACTACCCCTCTTTTCAAGACCGCTCATGGCCCCACAATCCCTCACACCCCACCACTTTTCTCATGCAACAGGGACCTCTTCAAATCCTGTTTCTGTCTCCAGTCCCTCGCGGCGTCTCCACTTGGATGTTAATCTGCTCGTGGTCCTGTTCTGACGGCCTGCGCAGAACTACCTAGCCTATTTTTGGATGACAGTTTATAAAGACGCACCCCAGGACCACAAAAAGCTCAATACATCTGTTGAATGTCACCTACCCAACCCACGCAGGCGGACGGCAAACCTCACATGGGGTTACTCTTCTAGGAAACACGATCACTTAAAAATTCCTGCAAAAGAGAGAGTAGAAAGTTCCTGGGCTAGTAGCCGCCCCTGTCTTCGCAATGTGCCCGATCAGTTATACTGCCGAAAAGACGCACGCTCTTTACCCAGATTAGACATACAGTACCTTAGACCCTGCGCCGTATATAGCAGCAGTGAATGCAGGGAGCAGTTCTGTTCATATCAACGATCACCGAGGCCTTGGCACAAGCAGAGTTATCTGCACCTTTTGGTTTCACGTCCTCGCTTTTTACGATCGATCTCTTTCTTCTGTGCTGTCTTGGAGCCTTGCACAACTGATCCTCTGCTGTGGATATCTGTTACTCCTTGCGTCAATGGAACCGCCACAGAGTAAGTCTCTTGCCCTGAAACAAAAAGCGAACGCTTTGTCGTAATCCCATCATCTGGATCACAACGCCTATCCAGAACTGCCCCCAAGTCTCCCCAAGAAGGAAAACATGGACTTAGCTTCCCCATCGGCAATGGACCAGATACATTGTCACACAATATCTTCATCCTCCAACCTCCCAAGTGGATGAAATCGGCTCTACAACCAACAAACAATAAACTATGGCTCGACTACAACGCATGAATGAATACCGCTGCTTTTAAATTCGTACACACCACGCCTCTTACACTCCTTTAAACCATCCTGCCCTCCGCAGACGCCGCTGTAAACCTGTAGGTTTCTGGACCTCTCGCATCCAGACCCTCGGAACTTCGCGCAAGCCAACACGCTCTTCGGGAAACGCATGTCGCCTCAAAAATCTTGCGCTCACCTTGACAGGCACGCTATGTGTGGGGTTTTGTGTCCCGGCGGCCCCTCCATCCACTTACCGATACTGCATATCTTCCTCGAACAGACCCTTGCTATATTAGGACACACAATCGCCCCGGGTTTCGTGCTCACAGCTCCTCACGGTTTCGGCTGTGTAAGGTCAATCAGTCGCTTCCTGGCCACAAGCAGCCTTGCCACGCCACTGCTTTTTCCTCGTGACTCCATCTCTCTGAACTCAGCTGCGTTACGCCCCCCGATCTCATCCTGTGTTCCATTCGGTTACTTTAAAAACACTCTCGGGCCGGCGACTTGTGGTTCGCAGCGGGATTATTGGATGACCAGTCGGCTGGCGAACCAAACGTAGTAATATTAGATTGGTGTTCGAGAAGGAACATCCCGAAGCACGAAGTAACATTACCTTTAGCTATGCGATCTCGAGTTTTTCCGGGATACGTCTGCGGAGAAAATGCAGGACCTACTTATTCTTGACTGAGAGCTGCGATCTTCATACTCGCCAGTCAGAAAGAAGTCCTCGCGAGTATAGCGGCTCTTCAGTGACTAGCGCGCGTGCGTAACTGCCAGAAGGCGAATAACGATGGCTTAGTTACGCCCGAGCGCGATTCAAAATTCGCTCTGCTAAAATCTTAGCTGACCAGCTAGTTCCAGTAGAACGCGTGATATCCATTATCTGGGGGCTCTCTCGAAGCGCAAGCCTCGTCGCTCTTCACATAGAAGTCACGTGATCGCTCCCAGTGCGGACGTCTTATTCTGGTATGGCCAGTCCGGAATCATTCAAACCGGCTCTCATCCGGAGTAGGAGAACAGAGCGTTCGGCTGAGTGACTCGTCATCGTCATCTCTTCGAATAGACTCTGCACACTCATCGACTACGTCGACCTCTGCTGCCGATAGAGGATCCATCGATCCCGCGACCGCGATGCGCTCAGGTTTTATTCTCTACGATCAATGGTTGGGAGGATCGCCTTGACCATCATGTCATGATCGGACACTGGAAACATGGGTGCCCACTGTCCACCGGAGTCTCGGTTCTGATGGCTACGCGACCGACAAAAAACATACCGAGGTCACCAGCGCGCGGATGAGGGATACAGTCAGCTTCACATCCTTATGAGAAGAACGTGCTCGTACACTGCATTGGTAGCCACACCGGGGGAGTCCACCTATGGTCAGGCTGATCGAATCTAAGCTCTACGAATAGATGAACGTGGACTCCTGCGCCACCATGACTCGCGCTCCTGACAAGAACTTCTTCCGCTCCAACGTGACGCAGGTCGCTTTCTTGCGTACGTCAGAGTTTTCTTCAGCCGCTGACGGCGCGAACAGCTCCCGGGATGTAATGCGGTAAAGTAGTCACACGCTCGCGAGGTTCCAGATTCGATGCGGTAATTGATCGCTTATAGCGACGTCCGTCATCCGAAAACGAAGGGCTTGCTGTCAGCTACACAATCAACTCGCGTCAGCCTCTCGGCTCAGCTAACCCCGACGGCTTCCGGCATCTGAACTTCAATCCTTTCCTCATCTAGCCATCGGGTGCTCTATCGTAGCGTGACACATCGTTCGTCACCCGATGTATAATCTCTCAGCGCACTCGCGCGAATCCAAAAGCTTGCTAGCTGAGTACAGATCCAACCGTCCATATCCCTCTATGGCATTCTGATGAGCGCAGGGAGGTGTCGTATCGGCTGACGAGCTTAGATTCGGCTCGTCCGGTATCTTCCGAGTCGTACTGGCGATAAGTAGCGATATGTTTGCCTTCCCCTTATTTCAGGCGATGAAAACGAATGAAAACTATGCTCGGAGACCGCTGTTCGCATGGATAGCGCGAGGATCTAAGGCGAATAGTACGTGAGATGAGAGAAACATATGAGAAGAGTAGAGAGAGAGACAGTGGGACAAAAAGGGTACCTGAAGTCGCTGAGAGAGGAATGGACGGATATGATGACCCGACCTCTATTTATACGGAAGCAGAGGGAGGCAGGGAACCGCATAGATTTTGCGCGTCATCATTATCCCTAGATGGGCTACTAGTGGTCCTAGAACGTCTGCCTTCCGCTTCCCGATTGGTTATAACCGTCACTAACGCTTATAAGCCACACCCTAATCGGTTTTGATGAGGCCCGACCTGGCGACCAATACTGTGCACCTCGTGACTTGAACATGAGTTCGAGACTCCATCGGAAATGCCAAGGCACACCTGGCGACAATACTTGCCACCTTCGTTAGAACAGCGAGTTCGAGAACTTCCATCGAAATGACGAGGGCCAAGCACGCCTTGCGAGCCAACGCTGCACCTCGTTAAACACAGCCTCGAGAGAGCCTCTTGTACTCGTACCAAGCGTAAGAAACCGCGCTCAAGGACCAACAACTGCAGCGGCGTCATGGTTCCTGGCTGCTGGGATCATACAATTTCTGACTCGCCTTCCTCTTTCGCTCGGATACTTCTCAGTCGACGCAAATACTGGAAATCTGTCCGAAGTCTGGTCGCTTTCGCTTCGATACATGAACTGGGCGGGGAGGGGCCTTACTGGGTGGAGATGGATGCTCTCATCGTCTCGGTCAACGGGCCGCATCGAGTGAGCAAGTCGGCAACCCAGACGAATCGGCACGACATTGGGGAGGCACATGAGCCGAGTCGCTAGGCAAGGACAAGCAGGCTCGGCCCAGATGCCGACGGAAAAGCTTGGTCGTAGCGGACTTGATGCCGCTGCATGTCGTGACAAGCTTCAGAGTCGTTCGCTGCCTCCTGACTAAGCGGTAGAACCCGGCAGTCGATTTGCGTCAAGATACGTTCAGCTAACCGCTTCGAGCATATTGAGTCCCGGCCCTGAGAAGCGGCCCAACCGAGGATGGACTGGCGAGCTATCGGTGAACCGCGAACAGTCGCAGAGGAGTATATATAAAGAAGGCGAGCGAGACCGGAACGGAGGTAGCCATTCGGCTTTCGAGCTGGGAGCTAAGATGACTAAGAACAGAAAGACGTGTAATTTTATAGAGACGAGCACTTTGCAAAAACAAACAGCCTATCAGGCTAGAGAGCAAATAAGTTTATAGTCATCACAATCGTCTTGTAGTGGCAGAAGGCACCCTTACAAATCAAACTAGATGCTTTCATTAACCACTCGAGGACAACCTGCTAGATCTAACAGTGGAAAGCATATTGCAATAGTCGTTAATGTTGGGTTAGCTTCACCGAGTTATAGAAGGAGGTAACAAAGCTAAGGTTGAGAACATGTGAAGACACACACGATAGGTATTTTTCTTGGAGACAAGTTAGTAAAGAGATACCTAAAGATAGGAAGTGAGCGTATGCATAAGTAAATCTCAATTAAAAGCCCTGATATTAAGTAGTCATTTCATCTGCTTAGCGCCAGTATCTATATAGACGGAACACCTGAAGAATAAGCGTTCTTTCATTGAGCTTAGAAAGATGTATCTGACCACCTGCATTAAGTTTTGCCTCTCTTCTGATGATGGGCATCTCGTAACGATAGAGACGCAGAGACTATTTTATTAGCTAATAGACTAGGGGTTATGCCGCGTTGACGCACAGCGCGATTCCCATTTTATTTCAAATGATTAACCTAAATACATATTTCTATTATGTATTACTTGATCTATATTAGTATATTTAGCTTATTCTAATGTTTTATTACTTCTATATATCAAATTTTAATATTATATAAATTTTTCAACAGTTCGAATATTATATTTCTTATATTATATATGTACTATACATTGTTATGTAGGATATAATGCTTATGTACGTTTCTTCTATTTTTTGTAACTATCGTATGTTTAGTTGGTATTATTTATCTTTTATGTATTGTATCATTTACGCATTTTAATAATATTTATATTATTCATTTACGTTATTGGTTATTTAATTCTTTACTATAAGTTTATGGCTGATAGTATTTATTCAGTTCTACTTCTTATATTGTATATTACTATTTTTTAACTTTGTTTCTTATATTACATATGTTACTTATTCCCATTTTCTGAGTTTCATACTCAATATGAAATATTATGATGATAATGTTAATGTAATATTGTATTTCTTATATATGATATACTTAGGTTATTATTTATTGGTATATTGTATATTTACTTAAAATATTATCATTTTTTCAGATAGAGTGTTTAAAGTACGTTTTTCAATTCTTATTGTATATTTACTTTATATTATTGTTTCTTATATATGTATATTTAAGTCATGTATAATCTTTATTGATTGATATATACCTATCAGGTAAATATACATAGATGCTTACATGTATATTTATATATTATTATATTATACTCATTATACTCATTTTTTATTTAATATATACGGATTTCAGATGTAGATATTGTACTTTATATGAATATTTGTCATATATATCATCTATGCTGCTTATCTATTTTCAATATTACGGATACGTTAAACTATGTCTTCATTGTAAATTTTGTTGAATATTTCTTATATGCTATACTTACTTATCTCTAATTTATACATATGCAGTCTTTTCTGTGGATGGTCAGTATTTTTTATTTCTCTGTACATAGTATGAGTCTTGTACTATATAGTTTTATTTATGTTAATAGTCTAGTGTCTAGTTATTAGAATATCACAGTAGATCCTTAGCGTCGTGTATCTTTTGTACTTTTTCTATCTGTATGATTATATTATAGTATTTCTTTACTATATTATTTATCTATGTTTCATGATATGATGTATGAGTGTATCTATCTACATTTATTACTATTGTATATTACTTAATTTGATAATATTGTTAATGAGATGTTTTATTGTAATTTCAATACTTATTATTTCTTACATCGCATATTTACCGATATATTCAGTTTTATTTGAGGAGTGTCTGACGCTGGACATGAGCTTTGATTCGTGTGTTGGGTTTGTGCTTCATCACTTTGGACATAAGCGGAGGAAGAAGTTAGTCGAGATATTCCATGCATGGTCGTCGTTGACTGTGGCTTGGTTTCATTACGTAAAGTTATGTGCAATGACTTGTTATGAACTAATAAAAGTACGTAGAGCGTTAATTAAACAGTGGGGAAGACTACCTAATTGAGTCTATCAGTAGTGAGCAACTCACAACTTCCATGAGGTATGTTACCCTTTGAAAGTTTTCAAGCCTTCTAGCAGATGATCAGACTAACACATTTCTTCTGTTACAGTAATCTCCTTCAGTAGATCGTCAAACGTTTTTGGGACAGCAAGTGTTGATGTGGAGCACATTATCTTTTTTTGCTGGAGTTCTTTGAGTCTCTTTGATGGGTGTGAGGTGTTATGGCTGTTGAGATATGGGTTTACTATAATGCACGTGTTGACGATATAATTAATATATATTTTTCCCTTTCATTTTGGTCTTAATGTAGTATTTTCATTTTTACTGCGGTTAATCGTGCATCTTATCAGGTATATATCTTATCTTGAGTTTAATCGTAGTATTTACCACTTTTTTATGATAATTGTATACTTGTCCATTTAGTTATTGTCCTTTTTAAGTGTTGATTAAGTGTAGTATTTTCAATTTTTTAAATTATAAAGGTGCAGTATCTTTCCATGTCTAATATTGTAGTCATTATACATTTAAGATTTTTATTGTAGTTTTTCCACTTTATTATAGGATTGTATATTTACTGTATTGTGTTTGTATCTTAGTATTGGTATATTTATTTCTTTCTATCAAATCAACGATAATATACTATATATGTTACTGTAATGATTGCTCTATTATCTGAAGATTAGTTTTAGAGACATTTAACGTATAATAATACTATTAGTAGATGTATGGCTTGTATATCATGTAATATGTATATTTAGTTTTTGAATGTCGGAGTTTGGAACTTATTTATTTATTTATTTATGTTTTACTTACATTATTCTCATTACATATATATGTTTTTACAATGTCAATGTATTAATATATATATCTTGAATATCACGTTTGAGAGGCTTAATATATATATTTTTATATATATATTTATGTAATATCTCTATTTCTGAATATAGATTACTTAAATCTATAGTATTACTCACTTTTCTGGTCCATAGATGTTTAATGTAATATTTCTATTTTTTCAATGTATTACTGGTAATGATAATCTACTCTACAAGTATCCATGTTGACAGGTGTAATATTCTCATATTTATGAATAGCGATTGCTTACTATGATAAATTATATGAACTATATACTGTTTAATCGTATATTTCTATTTCTGAATACTATTTACTTAAATTTATCATAGTACTGATTGGTGCATGTTTATGTAAGTTTCTATTTTTTGATGTATTTATTTTATTCTTTATTTATTCTATTATTTATTGTTGACTTACCATTATCTATTATTACTATATATCCGTGGTTACATGTAATATAATTCTGATGTGTGAGAAATATATTTACTTAAATGATGAATATTCCTATAGCTAGATAGCTAAGATGTATATTTCTATTGTTGATTAGTGTCATTTACTTCATTCTTGTTATGTTATCTTTTACTTACAATTACTCGTATCTATTTTTAATCGTCACTGATGTCATTTTCTCGTGAAGCTCAGTAATGACTGATCGGCTAGTAAGTTGCACGCTCTCATGGACCTCCTAAACCTCCCTTTTATAGTTAGTATAGCTCTCCCCCTTATGCTGTCAAATTCTTCTACTTCACTTACCAACTGACATCCTACGCAATAAGTCTTGTCATCTACTCACACATCTTGACTCGTCCAAGTCGATATGAGCGTCATGATAGTTTCATAGTCTCTGCTGCATCCATCTGGACCTGCCTCACCTACATGCTGCTACAAGCAATGCACAACTATGTGTCTCGATTCTCGAAACATTGTCCCTTCCTCTCGCGTGATGTGAAATGACATCTTCGACTATAGTGTTTGCATTCGTTTCATCGATGTATATCGCTACATCTGCGTTTTGGTACGTCGCAACTAGCGCGTACCTTTAATTGTGTCAGACGTATACGTATTGTTACATATCTGTGCTTGTTTGCGCAACGAAAACCATTCGTCACAACAAACATCCTAGGGAGCCTATCGCTTACTGCTCTCGGTCGCAGCCTCAGTTGAACTATTTTCAGCTTCACAAGACTATACTAGACAATCTCGCTGCTCTGTGATACACCATGATATCGGAACACCTTGTCTCAAGAGTATAAACACATGTCTAGCGTGTAGCTGCTTTTGGCCTCATCTATATCACATTATGTGAAGCTATAATCCCGAAAACTGGACATCACAAAGTCTACGCTCTGTGATCGTGTCTACGAGTATACGATGAGGCCACAGCTCTATTGTTCTGTTCCGACGCTAGATACTCGTAAGCCTTTGCTGTATAAGGGACTGCATCAAGGAGATTGCTTGGGTTCTTGCGGATATATCATCTATCTTGCAATACTCGTCACCAAGAATGATAAATCTGGCGTCGAGTAATTGAGAGTACATTTCGCATAGCATCCCTATGTCTTCTTCTACTATCTCTTTGTTATGCATCTTTTCTTCAGAGTGCCTTTGACAGCTCAACGTTTATATCCATAGCTGGGTATATGCATGGCGTGCATCGGGTTACAAGGTACTCATGCAGTTTCTTCAGTATCTTCGAGATACCGATCTTGGTTTAAACACAATAACTTCTCCCACATTGAATGTGCTTCGATTCCCAAGTAGTATATTAGTTTATCCAAGATCACTCATCTCAAATTTCTTAGACATCTCCTTTTGAACTCGAACGATAACTGTAGATTGTAGTGATGTCCCCTGTGACATGTAGATCGTCCACATCACTACTACAATGAGAAGACCCTTCTTCTCTTCTTTCCCTTGTAACAACGATGGCCTCTTTTGACACCCTCTGAAATTTTAAATTCCAAAAGAATTTTGGTTCAGCCTTTGTGTTCTCGCGAGTTTGTGTAATAATTAATTTTTATTTTACATTTAAATAATAAAAAGATAAATTATTTATATAATTTTTTCTATGAATTATATTCAAAATATGATTTATTATTATTTTATTTGCAATTTTTATAAAATTGTATGTCTTTAATAATCATATTAAGATGTCTCTTTGTTTGTATATGTAAATATATAAGTATATTTATAGACATAGTTATATTATTTATTAATCATAATTTATTTAAAAATAATATAATTTTTTTGATGCGTATTAACTAATATATATGTTATTAAAATTTTTAACTTATCTTTCTAGTTCAGTGACATAAAAAAATTATTTCATATGTACACGGTCCTAATTTTGCTTTACAATTTACCAAATTTTTATAATAAAAGTATAATATTTCATATGAAAGTAAAATTGTATGTCTTGAATAGCCAATATTAAGATGTCTTTTGTTTGTATAGGTAAATGTATTAGTATATTTATAGACATATTTATATTATTTATTAATCAATAATTTATTTTAAAATAGTATATTTTTTTGATGCGTATTAACTAATATTATATGTTATTAACATTTACTTATCTTTCTAATTCAATGACATAAAAATATTTCATATGTACACTATCTAACTTTACTTTATATTTATCAATTTTTATAATGAAAGTATAATTATTAGATAGTTATTGTGCGCTTATATGTATTGAAAATGCTTCAACTTAATTCTCTTAAATTCATATATGTATAATGTTTAAATTAGTTTTATCATAATAAATATTTTGATAAATTTAAACAATATTAAACATTTTTGTTAGATATAAGAAAAAAAGAGAATAAATATATAATTTTTAAGCAGCGGTAAGTAATGTTTTTTTATTAAGTGAAAATAGGAGACCTGTAATATTATATATATTTGAACTGATATAATTTCAGTATAAATTAATGTGAGTACTATGATGATTTATTAGTTCACTTATATCTTTTCTAAATTTTAGAAAATTTGTCAAATTGAAGTGTTTATATTTAGCGATTAATACTCTTAAATAATATATTCTTCAGTTGTTAAAGTATAATGAATGATTATATTCCGCTGAAACTATATTCTAATATTACTATTAATTTTTAAATATTATTAAACATTTAATTAATTATTTGGTGAACTTCTTTAGATCTTTTTAAGTTTCATATATTTTATTAACATTTTTTCAAATATATTTATTTAATAAAAACTCGTATGAGTTCATTTTAAATATCTATATGTTATGTTTGATTGTTGTAATTATTTTCATAAACATGGAATCATATCATTTTTAATGGTGACTTACATTAAAATGTATAAAGAGTCATCTTGTACTTATTTTATTTAATAATTTTTTTGTAGATTACAAAAAGTTTTAGATTCTTTTCATAAAAGCTATCTAATTGGTTTAATGAGAAGTAGATTACAATTTTCTAAAAAAATTGTGTCAACACATAATATAGTATTGTTATTAAAATTTTAATTGTTGATGTATATTAATGCATTTGAATGATAAAAAGTAGTTGAAAAACGCATAATAAACAACATAATTAATAACGTGTCTTACATAAGTGAATTATTTTACTATCATTTTTAATAAAAATATTTTAAAGCCAAGAATGGTTTGATAAAAAGAATTAAAATCAACCATCATTTTTCAAGAAAATTGTGCAACCTAATATAAATTTGATGAGTTTTATAGCTGATATAACAATATAAATAAGAAATTTTAAATACTAAATTCAGTTTACTTTTATAATTTATTTGATTAACCTTTAATATTTTTGGTAATTAAATAACTTTTATTTTGATTTATATGTTATTTATATGCCTTGGCATACTGTATACGATAATAAGTTTTTTAATCATTTTGACATTAATTTTGAAAGAGGTTAACATATATACCAAATTAGTTCTTTTTAATATTTTTTATATAGATATTTTAAATTTATTCTGATAGATGATTTTTTGGAAAATATAAGATTTTTTTTAAAATATAAAATACGATGATGTTCATATTTTAAATTATATTTCAATATTTTTAAAAGAAAAGAGAAATATGTTAGAAAGATTGTGGATAAAAGTATTTCTTGATAAATTTTTTATTTAAATTTTTCTGTATGTTGGTATAAATATCAAGCTAAGTTTTAAGAAATTTTTTTATAACTGTTAATTATATTTTATACTGGTTTTCTTTTGTTCTTACATACATGATTATGAAAGTTTTTTAAAAACAAAAACCATGAGTTCTTTTACAAAAAATGTATTTTTGTTGGTTAAAATGTTATGTTTAGTTTTCAAATATTCATTTTATATATGAAGTTATCTGTTTTCATAAAAAAAACATTTTCTTTTTCTACCTTATTTAATTTTCATTTTATTTTGATTGAAAATAATTTGCTTAATTGTATATTTAAAATATCAAATTTGGATGTTCAGCCTGAGTATATTATTAATGTTACTTGTAAATGATCATTATCTCAGAATAGCTATTATTAAATTTTTATTTTGAAATTTTTTATTTAAAAATTTTTAAACCTCACCTCCAAATCTCAATTCATAACTCAAAACTCTAAGTTTAGATTATTTAACCCTAGGGTATAAATGCTATCATAAGGTATTTCTCTTTGTAAGTTTTCTCTAGACACTTTAAATAATATCTATCCTCATTTTTAAAATATATATTTTTTAGGTTCATAGTGTCTTTATTTTATTGAAATTCTTGTATTCTTTAAAAACAATTTTTTGTTAGTTAAATTTATATTAATATTCTAGAGATTTAGTTTAATATTATCAAACTAACTCAATGATGATATTTCTACTTTGTTTACCTATATTTAACATTGATTTGTATTTTGAAAGAAATAATGTTTGAAGATCTCCAATTTTTGAAAATAATAAATGAAAAAGGTGATCAGTATACTTTTATTTCTCACTTTAAATAACATGTGGACACTTTCAGTGATTTATAGCATAAACTTGTATATATTATATGTTATTTGTGATATTTTCAATTAATATATAACCTAAATTTTTGAAACACCGTGTTTTAAATTTATATAGTTATAATTGTTTGAAAATTAGTATTTTTAATTAATTATTATTTTTGTTAGTATTTCGAAAATATATATAATTTTTTACTTTTGTAAGTTTTACCATATTTGATATTTATTTCTATTTATACCGAAAACATATAATTTGGTAATATTGACATTTTAAGAAATAAGAAATTAAAAAAATGATTTTCATAATATTATTGCTTATTTAACATCTTATGTTGACATCCTCAATGACTTATAGCCTCAACTTTTAGCAATTATCTCAAATAGCTATTATTAAATTTTTATTTTGATTTTTTTTTTTTTTTTAAAATTTTAAACCTCACCTCCAAAACCCCAACTCATAACTCAAAACTCTAAGTTTAGTTTTTTTAACCCTAGGGATATAAATGTTATCATAAGGGTATTCTCTTTGTAAGTTTTCTCTAGACACTTTAAATAATATAAATTCTCATTTTTAAAATATATATTTTTAGGTTCATAGTGTCTTTATTGTTTGAAATTCTTGTATTATTTAAAAACATTTTTTTCTTAATTAAATTTATGTTAATATTTTAAAGGTTTAGTTTATATATCAAACTCACTCAATTGATGATATTTCTACTTTGTTTACTAAATTTAATATTGATTTGTATTTTGAAAGAGATAATTTTTTGAAGATCTTCCAATTTTTGACAATAATAAATGAAAAGGTGATCAATATACTTTTATTTCTAACTTTAAATAATATGTGGACACTTTCAACGATTTATAGCTTCAACTTGTATATAGTATATGTTATTTGTGAATATTTTCAATAATTTATAACCTAAATTTTAAAAAACATGTTTTTAAATTTATAGTTATAATTGTTTGAAAATTGTATTTTGAAATTAATATTATTTTTGTTAGTATTTTTGAAAAAAATATTATATTTTTTATTTTGACTTTATAATTAATATTTTTGAAAAAGGTGATCAATATACTTTTATATCTGACTTTAAATAATATTGCACTTTCAATGATTAATAGCATCAACTTTAATATAGTATATGTTATTTGTGAATATTTCAATAATATATAACCTAAATTTTTAAAAACATGTGTTTTAATTTATATAGTTATAATTGTTGAAAAAGTTGTATTTTGAAATTAATTATTATTTTGTTAGTATTTCAAATATATATTTTTATTTTTGAAGTTTACCATATTTGATATTTATTATATTTAATTTATATTGAAATAATACAATTTGATAATATTGACATTTTTAGAAATAATAAATTAAAAAATGATTTGTCATAATATGATTGCTCGTTTAACATCTTATGTGGACACGTTCAATGACTTATAGCTCAACTTTTATATAGTATAATTTCCATACAAATGAACCATATAGTAATATTTGATAAATAAATAAAAATAAAAATATATTATTTTAATTAATTTTAAAATATCCAAATAAAAATATTTTTTAAAATTATAATAAAGAATTGTATTACTAGAAAATTTATATAAACATAGTTACTATATCATATTATCACTTTTACTATAAATAATTTTTTTAATAATTTTATTATATAAAAATATTTTAGTGTTATTTTTAAAGTTGTAGTTATCATCTAAATTTTAGAATACATTTATTTAATACACAAAAATATTAAATATTTAACAAGAAAAGATAAAGCTAAATTTATAGAGTTTATTCAATATATAAATTTTAAAAAACATCTATTTATTTTAAATAAAATATATAAATCCAAAAATATTAATACTCCCACATTATAATTCTTTCTCTGTGTGTGTTTCATGTGAAATATATTTCACAAAGTTAAAAAACAAAAATGCATGAAACTTTAAGCCCTTTAAACAGAATTGGGCCATCATCAAATCAGCCGATATAATAGGCTTTTAGTATCACATATAAGCCCAAAACAAAAAGAAACAATTCTACAACAAACCAGATCATCTAAAAAGGAGTTTGTAGTTCTAATTCCACATCTACATTTTACAAATCAATTAACACTATAAAGTTAGTGAGAACATAACGATAGTCGAAGACCTAGAAAACGAGTGTCTTCCATTAGCAGCGGGAAATTAAAAAAAAAAAAAATTCGAAAAACAAATGTCCTCGATGACCACC
>CAJHQP010010572.1:0-18164 GCA_905132765.1 Moricandia arvensis
TTATGATTAACTAGGGTCGGCCCGCCCTACGGGCGGGATATACTTTACTTATGATCTAGGTTATTATTTTTATATGATTTGTGGTTTGTGTTTTAGTTTTGTATTTGCAAAAGATGTGTATTGTATGTTTTAAAAATTGGTGGGTTTTGAAGCGAGTAAGTTTGACTGGACCTTATGAAAATTCTTCTAGTGATTGGATGTATTATCCTAGGTTTGTTAAAAGTGTTGGGCTTAATCTTTTTTGTAAGGTTTTATTAACTGAGTTTGTGAATCATGTTTGAGGCTTCTTTTACCGGAAAATAAGGTTGTTCTATGTATCTGTTTTTTTTGTTCGGATGGTGTGAGTATTTACTTGTTAGTCAAACAATCTTCAAGTCTTTAACTTCTAATACCATATTTATGGAATTTTTTTAACAATCTTACATATATTTGTAGTTTTGGTTAATTTGTAGATATGTTCAGTCCAAATTTTGAATTTTAGATATTTTGATTTATAAAAATAGCAACCATAATAAAACCATAGATATTTTGATTTGGATTGGTTTATATACCGCTAGTATTCGATCTATTAAGTTTAATACCAAAAAACAATAAATATATTTAGCTTTTGTAGTCTTTTATGAATTAGATATCAATTTTACTAAAACATAAAAAAATTTATATTATAACTTTTAAGTAAAATATGTTTTTGTTTTCTTCTACTATATATAAAGTTAATATAAATAATAAAGTTAATGAATTAAAAATTAATAAATTCATAATATTGTTAAATAAATAAATATTTCACAAATATTTGTGACAAGAACATATTTTACTTAGTTTGGTAAAAGTGGAAAAAATAATTTCAAACTTAAAACAAAATATAAAATTGCGTAAATCAACATTTTAAATATAAAGATCATATCATAAAAATTATATATATTATTAATTATATTATATAAGTTACATGTTGTTATACTGCTATATTTAATAAATCGCAGTGTTTTAATGTTTGGGACGCATGTCGCGTTGTCAGGAGAACACTTTTTGACGTGGAATCTCATGTGACAATCTCAAAAGTGTTTAAATTTTGTATTTAGTTTTAAAGGGTTTGGTTCTATTATGTTTTGATCATTATTGTTTTGTTATTTTTGTTATTTTCTTATCTTTTTCGTTGAATTTGTTTGTTGTAAAATAGTCAAGTCTTAATTTTGCTTAATTTTGATCAGTTGACTAAGTTTTTTAATACAATTATTGTGATTGTTTGAGGAAGATTTATGTCCTATTGTATTATGCTGGTGTGCATTTTTCTAATTTTTTTATTTTGTATAAGTCATTTAGTTTCATTTCTTCCTTTCTTTGTTTTTTGTCATTTTATTTGATATTGCATCTCTTGTTGAACTCTTGAGGTATATACTTTTTTTATCAGTGAAATTACATTTAAGATTTTTAAGTTAGTAAGTAATGAATTTTCTTTTTAACAATTATTTAGATATAATAACTTTAGATCTTATGTTCACATAACTTATGATTTTTTTTTTTATTTTACTTTCAATAATAACTTACATTAACTTTAATATTTTGTTATCATCCTTTTTATAAATCATATAATTGTTTAACTTTTAAAACAATTCACGAAAATGTAAATGTGTTATTTTATTTTCGATATTTGTTCTATTTTGACTTTAATATTAAGCAAATTTCTTATAGCTATAGTTATCTGAATTTAACATAGAAATATGGATAATGCACTATACTAAATATATTTTAAATTATTTATGCAACTTGAAAACCTACTAATTTTATTAGTCATAAAGATAAATGTTTGTTTGAATTTTTATATGTTATTATATTTAATTTCCAACTATATCATGTTATCCAAATAAATAATTATGATATACAAAACAAAATAATATTAATTAATTTTTAAAATATGATTTTTGACACTAAATTTATTTAATATAAATGGCTTGTCACATATTAATAAATTACTATATATTCTCATTAAATTGAAATATTTTATTATATTGATTAATATTCTGATTATACTTAAAATTATTTACTTATATATAATGTTAAAAGTATTATTAAGTATAAGTTTGATTAACACTGGTCATTAATTTTTTAATAGAAAATTTAAATCTTAACACAAATAGATGAATACAACTAAATTATTAATACTGTTTTTAATAATTTATGTTGTTTTCGTTAATGATATCAAATGTTAAATGATTATTCGTAATCTTTTCAGTTTATTTATATTATTTAAATTATAAAATAATGAAAATATTTTAATATTTATTTCAAACCAATATATATTAAAATAAATATTAAAATAATATAATGTATATGACGTAGATAATTTTATATATTGTAGATGATTATAATGCTTAATGAAACAATATAAATTCTTGAATACTTATTTTAAAAAGTTCTCCTGTTTTTATGGTATATGATATCAAATGATAAATGACTATTCGTATTCTTTTCTGCTTATTTACTTGTATTTTAATTATAATTTATGTAAATATTTTAATATTTATTTCAATTATAAAATACATGATGTAAATGATTATATACTTCTTTAAAGTACTTAAAATATAAATATATTAGTACAACAAAAAGTTTTAATTTTATATTTTTAATATTTATGCTAAAATATTAATTATATTTTTAAAATTATAATTGGTTTGAGTTTAAATCATCTTTAGTCATTAAAATGATTGTTTTAATTATGTTAAAACAATATTTTAAATATAAAATTGATAATTAGTTTGTGTCTAATTCATATTTAATCATTAAAATATATGGACTATTTAATATTGTGTTAATATATTTAGTATAAATAATAAGAAAGTGATAAATGTGGATTATTTAATAAATGTTCAATAATTAAAATGAGGTGTCAATTTGTGATGAGTCTATTTGATGAGGTGACAACTTCACATGAGAGAAAACACTACTTTATATATATAGAAGATTACACTCAACAATGGTTACAAAATAATTGTTTATTAATGCACTAATCAAATACTAAATTAATTGGGCCAACATTTCTTTTAGTTTTATTCATTTTGCTTTAATTTACCATTTCTATTTTATATTTATTAATAACTTTTTTCTACAGCCCAAAAATAAGAATATCTGATTTTTTTTCTAATACAAATAGATTTTTTTTAAAGTATTTTTGCTGTAGACTGAAAAAAGAACTACACCATAATTGGCAAAAGTTTATAACAATTTGATGTAGGTTTGACCTTTAAATATGAAATTAAATTGGTTAGGATTAGTAATTTAGAAAATAAAATAAAGTTACAGAACTAAGTTAAAACTCAACCAGTAATCTAGTATTTGATGATGTAGAGAAACGACCTTGGTTTAACTTGTAACTATGAATCGAATGCAAGTATGTTTCGTAAGCTTATTCTCTTATTGGAGATGAGCTTCTTAATCACTTGTATTAATCGAATGAAAAGTTACAACACCTCGCACTATGTTGCGTGTTCTTAATATGCAGAGAGAATATTGAACTTTCTTATACACTAGCCTAGAGATACAACCTCTATATATACTCGACAGATTGAGTATATCTTAGAGATAACATAATTATCCTAATCATATAAATATTATGATAATCATAAGATAATTACCAAAGCTTAAGTTTATGTCATTGCAGGTTTTATCATTCGAGGCCCATACGTCCCAGCCCAAGATGGCCCAAGAGACATCAGCCTCTCACATTCTCCACCTTGGCTCTTTGGGTCATTTCGAATCACCGCTTTACTCTTCTCTCTCTCTCCTTCGGAAAAAAAAACCAGAAGCTTTCACAAGCTCTTCACCGCTTCGTCTTCTCCGCCTTTACCTCGACGTTTCATCGGACCTGCATGCCTTTTCCGATCCTTGCTTCTTCCTTCTTTTCCCGAACAAAACCCTTCTTCGATTCTTGTGATTCCGGACAAGATCCCGGCAAACAGTCGCATGTCCTTACCGGTTCAAGCTCTTTACTGTCATGGATAACATAGGTTCTATCTCTTCTCTCTTTGTCTGTTTCTTTAGAGATTTCCAGATTAAAAAAACCCTAATCCATGGTTTGTTGTTTCAGCTCAAACCCTTTTGATGAACCCCTTCGTGCTTGTCTAGTGTCATATCCCACATGCACATCACACGATCTTTATAGAGACTATCCGTGTCTTTTAAAAGTAAGCCTTTACTTTGACTGTTTTTTTTCTTCTTCTTCCGTATCTTTGAGATCTTTATAGATCTTCTGATGAAGAAACCTTACAAGCGTTGTATTTCCAGTATACGGTGTAGACGTCTCTTCACCATTGCTGCGACTTTAAGGTAATCAGTCAGCGTTTTAGCAACAGATTTTGCTAACGCTTTGCCTGCACAAATAACTTATTGACTAGTATGATTTATTTTGAAGGTCTTCTTTTAAATGGACTACTCTTGTCTCTAAGGTAATATTCTGGATTCAAATCTTTATCTCCCCTGTCGAATCATCAGTTTAGAATTTCCTTGAAACTGAAATTTTCTTTTGTGGCTTTTCCGCGAGGTAAACGACTCGACAGTATCGGTTCCTGCAGCCACACGGGTCATTCTAAGGCAGAACCTTAAGAAGTTCCAAGCATGTCTCGAACTTCTTTCCAGGTACACACTTAGTTAGAAAATCAGCAGGATTTACAGATGTGTGAATTTTGTGAATTGTAACATCACCGGCTTCAATTACATCTCTCATAAAATGTAGTCTCGTGTCTATATGTTTAGTCCTTTCATGGAATCCCCCATTCTTAGCTAAATGTATAGCACTCTGAGAATCTGAAAATACCTTCACATCATCTTGAATAAATCCCAACTCACTAACAAACCCTTTAAGCCACAAAGATTCTTTAAATGCTTCAGCTAGGGCCATGTACTCTGATTCGGTCGTTGATAGTGCTACAATGTGTTGGAGGCCTGACCTCCAACTTATTGTGTTGCCTCCGACTTAAAAAACATATCCTGTAACCGATCTTCTCCTATCCAAATCGGTTGCATAGTCAGCATCACTAAACCCTCGTACTTTGAACACTTCATCTTTAGTAAATGTTAAGTTTTAATCTAGAGCTCCCTTAATGTATCTCATTACCCATTTAACTGCTTCCCTCTTCCTGGTTTACCCAAGTAACGACTGATTAATCCTACTGCGTAGCATAAGTCTGGTCTAGATCCCACCATTGCGTACATTAGGCTGCCAACGGCTGATGCATATGGTATAACATCCATAAATCTTGACTCAAAATCTTCTTCTTCTTGTGCTAGACTTTTAAGTTTAAATTGAGGTCCAATAGGGGTAACTACAACTTTACTGCTACCATGTTAAAAGTCTCCAGTACCTTTTGTAGATATTTTCCTTGTGATAGCCTTAGAGTGCCATTAGTTCTATCTCTGCCAATGTCCATTCCAAGTATTCTTAAAGCTACTCCTAGATCCTTCATCTCGAACTCTTTCTTTAAGCTATCTTTCATCCTCTGAATTTATTTTGAATCCTTTGATGCTATTAACATATCATCAACATAGATTAAAAGATAAACCATATGTGATAAATCGGATCCCTTTATGTAGACACAAGGGTCATAGAGACTTCTATTAAATCCTGGTTTCTTCATAAACTCGTCAAATCTTCTATTCCATTGTCTTGGTGACTGTTTTAGTCCATAAAGCGACTTTAACTTGAGACAAACCTGATCTTCCTTTCCTTTTTCAACGAAACCTTCTGGTTGAGCCATATAGATTTCTTCGTCCAATGTTCCATATAGGAAAGCCGTTTTCACGTCCAGTTGTTCCAAATCTAGATCAAAATTTGCAACAAGTGACAACATGATTCTTATTGATACGTGCTTCGCCACTGGTGCAAACACTTCAATGTAGTCAATCCCTTCTATTTGTGAGAACCCTTTTGCTACTAATCGAGTGTATCTAGGTTTTTCTATTCCAGGAATGCCTTCCTTTAGTTTGAAAACCCATTTACATCCAATGATTTTCTTTTTCTCTGGTTTATCAACTAGTTTCCAAGTGTGATTTTTCTCCAAAGAATCCATTTCTTCTTGCATCCCTTCTCTCCAACGTTCCCAGTTATCATTTTTCCGTGCTTCTGAATATGACTTTGGTTCATCCTTATTAATCTCTTCGGCAGTAGCTAGTGCATAGGCCACACAGTCTGAATCATCAAACCTAAAGAGCTTCTTAATTTCTCACACAGTCTGAATCATCAAACCTAAAGGGCTTCTTAATTTCTCTCCTGATTCTGTCTCTAGCCAGAATGTAGTTGTCTAGGTTTTCTTGTTGAGTCTCCATAGTTACTTCTTCACTTTCAGAACTTGATGATTCGGTTTCAGAGTCTTCTAATATCGAAGATACTCCACCTTGAACTCTGAACTTTGTTTCAGGATTCTCATTTGAAGGTCCTTGGATCAATTCTGGATTGAATGTTACTTTCTTGGTTCTTTTCTTCTTTTCGCTGGCTCCCTTTATGCCCTTAAACACTTCTTTTTCATTAAAGATAACGTTTCGACTAACCGTACATCTTAATTCTTCTGTAGCCAGACCCGATATCCCTTAGTCCCTTTAGGATATCCCATAAAAAACTCCTTTCATTGCTCTTAGGCTAGTTTTGGCTTGAGTTACATGAACATAGGCCGTGCATCCGAACTTTCTTAGATGGTTTAAGTCTAGTTTAGTTCCAGTCCACATTTCTTCAGGTAGTTTAAATTATATAGCTGCACTAGGAGATCTATTGATCACATATACCGCTGTTGAAGCTGCTTCCGCCCAAAATTTTTGTTCTAACCCTGCTTCCGTAAGCATGCATCTAACTTTCTCCATAATGGTACGGTTCATGCGTTCTGACACTCTATTTTGTTGTGGAGTATAGACGCATGTTTTGTGCCTTTTAATCCCAGCTTCTTTACACAACGTGTCTAACTGTGTGTTGCAGAATTCTAGCCCATTATCCGTTCTAAGACATTTTACTTTCTTTCCCGTCTCCGTTTCCACACTCGCCTTCCATTCTTTGAAACTCTGAAACACTTCATCTTTTGATTTTAGAAAATATATCCATACTTTTCTTGAGAAATCATCAATGAATGTAACAAAGTAGTAACAATCTCCAAGACTTGGAACCACTGACGGTGAACCCCATAGGTCGGAATGGAGGTATTCTAGTACTTCCTTAGATGTATGTTTTCCCTTGGGAAAGCTTAGTTTGTGTTCTTTACCCAAGACTCTGCCTTCACAGAATTCCAGTGTTCACATATTTTGAGCTTATATATCCGTTTTTGACTAGAATGTTCATGCTCTTTAGACTTATGTGTCCAAGCCTAGAATGCCATCTCTTAGTTAAATCGATGTCTGGTCTTGCAACTGCAGCTTCTCCACTCAGTACTTTTCCTTGTAAGTAATACAAGCCATCACAATACTTTCCAGAAATTACCTTCTGATTTCCTTTATAAAACTGCACGCTGAAGTCCTTTCCTTCATACCTACAGCCCATTTTTTTTCTAATAGGCCGTAGGATATAAGGTTCCTGCCCATTGATGGCATGTAGCGAACATCAGTTAGAATAACACTCGATCTGTCGTCGTTCATAATCCTGATTTTCCCGACTCCTATTACTTCACTAACTGTATTGTTTCCCATCAGAACTTTGCCTCCTTCTACACTCTTAAGATCAAATAGAACGTCTTTATTTGGAGTTATATGGAAAGTGCAACCTGAGTCAAGTACCCACTCATTTTGAGTGTCTTGCTGACTTGCTGTCAACACTAATGGCTTATTGTCGTTTGGAAATATCGTTAGACATCATATCATTATAGTTGTCTAGATTTGTCGTTTGCTTTCAAAGAAAGTAATTTCATGGTTAGGTTCCTCTACGGAAGACTTCCTTTGTCTAATATGCTTTTGTCAAGTTGATTGATGTTCGAACCTCATAAATGGAAGTCAGTTGGTTTTAAGGAATCTGCTTTAGCCCTCAAAAAATTCAAATTCCTGGCTAAAATAGAGATATGATTTTTCCTGAACAGAAGACAAGGTAGAGATCTTGGAGAGCTGTTGAGCTATTGTTTTCTATGATTGACTGTGCCAGACTTGCTTTCTAGCTGACAAAGAGCCTTATAAGTTTGTCAATGTGTGGTTTGTAGAGGTCAATTGTTTCGTCTTTGCAGAAAAATATTTCTTGGTCGAGACCTTCTAGTGATATTCTAGTGATGTGCTCAAAGACCCTTAGAGCAACTCTCTCGAATAAGAGATCGATTGCAGTACTTAGGGATCATATCCAAATAGATTTGATATTTCACACAATAGACTTTTTCTTCAGATTAAGCTAGATTAAATAATATAAAAACAGTAAATCAAGTATTAAAGTAAAGCAGTAAATAATAGAGAGGTTTGTAAGGCGATGGAAGGAAGGGTGCTAGACATATGGTTTCATTCAGGTTATCGGAACTCTAATCTATAAATGCTAAGGGTGTGATCCTAGAACTTGAATTCAATAAGCAAGTGATCTATCTCTCGCATGAAATAACAAATCAGATGTTTGAATCCTATGTTCCATCCGATAATACAGAGTAAATGTCGATCAATACTTCCTCAGAAGCATTAACGCCCTAATCGATATGTTCACTAGGTTAACTAAACCAGCCATCGCAAGCGCCTAGCAACCTAGCTCAGCAGAACTATTATCGGGAGTTGAAACTATTCTCGCAGTTGTCAATTATCTAAGTTCATGGTTCTAGTTAGCTACTCTAGAACATAAGCAATTAGATCAATTCTGTGAAGAAATCTATTAAATCACCCTAGCAATTTCATATCTCAGAAGTTTATTCAAAACCCAAGAAAATCCTAACCCTAACAGGGGATCTACTGAGACATTATAGATGAAGATCTAATCATATATAAATAGATGAAATAGAAATCAATATGAAAACCAAAGGAGTTGCAAGAGGACTCTAAAAGAGTTCCTCTCTTCTCTCCCAACCTAAGATAAAACATAAAATAATAGAATATAAATTATAGCCTAAACAATGACTTAGAAAACACATAAATAAGGTTTTGAATCCGCATGTGGTGACTTTTGGGCTTACGCCATTCTCGAAATAAGTCGGGCCTGTCTACGCGTATCAGTGTCGAGCGACCCCAAGGCAGTTGTGTCGATCGACACTCCTTATAAATCTCGACAGCTTCCTTTCACGAGACCGTCAGACCACTCTTCAGTAAAACAATCATGACTTTAGATATCACCGTAAAATGGACCTCAAACTGATAGGACTGGAAATCTAACTCAAAGATTTACCTTGTATTAAGAAATGAGCTTAATCGCACGTGGGAAGGTTTCTATCCATAGCTAAACTTCTGACACGTTTTGCACAATTATGCATCTCAAAAAACTCCATAATCTCCAAAGTTCTCCATAACGTACCTTAATCTGAAAATATTCTAAAACAGAAACATATATAATTGACTCTAAATAACCCATATACTATGGGTGACAACTGGTAAAATCCATAGTATATCAATTCCTACAAACTTATCTTTTTGCTTGTCCTCAAGCAAAACATAGAATAGTAATGTGAAAGAGGTTTGAAGTTGCAGGGATTCAAAAAATTTTAAACTTACTACCATCATATCTGAAATGTTGTAAGCCACATCGAATTAATGCCAACTTTAGAGGTACCTTATGTATTCTTTCCTAGCTCAGCAACCAAACCATCTATCCAACTTAGCTAATATTGTCTGACATACGCCTCTACTAACCTCATTTCTTACATATAAAATGTGCAAACTTTACTTTGGGAGTATCGATCAAATGACATGTGAACTCTTATTTAAGAAAGTATCTGAACACAGAGACAGTCTTCTCTGGTCCCTTTCTTCCTTCTTTCTCTCTTCTCTGAATCTTTTTCTTTTCTTTTTCTTTTTCCTGTGAATCAGTGACACTGTCCCTCTTATGCGTCTTCTTTTTTCTCTTTTGACAAAGTGTAGGTGAACAATGGGGTCACATGAAATTTTCCTACCTCTCTCTTCCAACAATGTGTGATCATTCCTTTCTGAGTTAGAATAATGGGGTCATAGGAAATTTTTCTACCCTTTCCATTTTTAGGAAATCATCTCAATCTTTTCTTTTCTTTTCTAGATGCTGAAGAGAGAGAGAGAGAGAGAGAGAGAGAGAGAGAGGGAGAGAGAGAGACAGAGAGAGAGAGAGAGAGAGAAGGGAACCAGAAACACACAGACTTTTACCTATCTGACTTCAAGGATGCATTCCATCCAGTGTATACCAAGCCTCAAGATAAGCAAATTAATTTGATTAGGTTGGAGGTCAACTTCGTCTCCTTCAATTATTCTCAACAGGTGTGGATATTACTGGTAGGTGATCCACTTTGGTATTTCTTTCCAGTACACTCTACAATTAGTAAATCTAAGAATGATGTTGGGGAGTGGTTAGATAATAAGTAAAAATTGAAAAGTACATTATTCTCTTCTTGACTCTATAAAACTCAATAAAACACACATAAAAATAAAGCTAAAAAGATCAGTAATACCTCCCTTAGACTAAACAACATTGTCTCCAATGTTATACAGTCTAAGGTTGGTGAAGGAAATAAATCATAAGTTAAAATTGAAGAAGGAAAAATGGTCGTACCTGCCGTCTAGATTAAGTGCAGATTAACATAGTTAAGTGGCCATCAATGCTCGTGATGTAATGTCGATCGACACCGGCTTGTTGTCGATCAATGCTGGTGTGTCAACTCTTTTTCCTCAAATCATTTTTTTACCTAAAATAAAATAAATCTGAAATTAGTAGAAAACTAAAATTTAAACTAATTTAAAACTTACCTAACAGTGGGTTGCCTCCGACTCAGTGCTTATTTTTAATAATTATCTTGACTTCTGGAGATCAGATGTGTTGTAGATTAGAACGAGAACTTGCTCCAAAACAAGTCTCAATGCCTAGTCTCTCCAGCTTTATCACACTCCTTGTGAAAGCCTTCATAGACTCTTCTCTTTTGTCTATCATCTCAACAATAAAGAGTGCTCGAAACTTTTCAAAAGGCTGTGAGAAGCATCTAATGTGCACTTTGTATTTCATGACACCATCTAAGAAGTGAGGAATCAATGACAACAGAGGACCGCCCTTGGTCCTTTTTCTTTTGTTCCAGTTCTTCCTCTTTTCCCCCTAGATTTGATACTTTAAAAATCCTCTTCTCATCGCTTCTTGGTACCGAGATGTGTATACCTGAAACACAAGAAAAGAAAAGTAAGTAAACTGAATAAAGAAAAACCTTGACGAAATCCTACACCTAGTCTAATGGTGACCAGAGTCCCCGAAAATGGCCCCAAATTTGATGTGCTCAAATTAACCTTAGAGAAACTCTCTCAAATAAAAGATTGATTGCAGTACTTAGGGATCGTATCCATAGAGACTCAATATCTCAAACAATAGACTTTAGCTTCAGATGAAGCTAGGTTAAATAACATAAAAACAATAAATATAGTAGTAAAGTAAAGCAGTAAATAATAGAGAAATTTGTAAGCGATGGAAGGAAGGGTGCTAAACTAGGGTTTCATTCATGTTATCTGAACTCTAATCTATAGATGCTAAGGATGTGATCTTAGAACTCGAATTCAATAAGCAAGTAATCCAGATCTTGCATGCAATTACAAATCATATGTCTAAATCCTATGTTCAAGTTGTCGCGTGTGAACAAGGAACGGGTATCGATCGATACTAAAAAGTAAGTCTCGATCGATACTTCCTCAGAAAATCATTAACGCTCTAATCGATATGTTTACTAGGTTAACTAAACCAGCCATCACTTGCACCTAGCAACTAGCTCAACATAAGTATTATCAAGCGTTGAACCTACTCACGCAATGGTCAATTATCCTAAGTTCAAAGCTCTAGTTAGTTACTTTATAACAAAAGCAGTAGATGAATTCTGTGAAGGAATCTATTAATTCACTCTAGCAATTTTATATCTCAAAAGTTCATTCAAAACCCAAGAGAACCCTAAACATAACAGGGGATCTACCCAAACATGATAGATGAAGACATAATCGAATAGAAATAAATATAAAAACAAAGGGAGTTCCAAGAGGACTCTGAAGAAGTTCCTTTCTTCTCTCCTAACCTAAAAGAAAACCTATATAATAGAATATAAAGCATAACACAACAATGGCTTAGAAAACACATAAACAAGGTTTTGAGTCGGCCAAGGGCATTCTGGTAACATGTGGGTACTTATAGGATTAAGTCAGTCTCAAACTAAGTCGGGCCTTTCTACGCGCATCAGTGTCAAGTGACACCAAGGCAATTGTGTTGATCGAAACTCCTTCTAAATCTCGACAACTTCCTTTTGCGAGGAAAATGAACCACTCTTCAGTAAAACAATCATAACTTTTTATTTAACCGTCAGACAGACCTCAAATCGGTGCATTGTAAATCTAACACAGTCTTTATCTTGTGACAAAAATGAGCTCAACTGCACTATGGAATGCTTCCATACATAGCTAAACTTCTAACGTGTCTGCGTAGTTCTACATTCTCGATAATGTACCTTAACCTGAACACACTCTAAATCAAACTCAAACCACATATAATAAAGTTTAAATAGCACATATACTATGGATGAAAACTGGTAAAATTCATAATATATCTAGATTTTTCATTGTTTTTGATTTTTCTCTATTATGCTTTATCGAGTTAACAATTTATTCGGGGCTTCTATAAATAAAATATATCCGCTTCTTCTATGGATGGGATATTGGCCCCACCGAGAAGGTCGAGGTCATTCAAAATTGTGCTACTTGTGAAACAAATGGTACTTTTCATAATGAAGTAGATACATTGTCGCTTAAGTAGTGTGGACAACATACTTTTCTCTTGTACTTTCTTGAAAGCGACATTTTATCGGCGTGTCTGTTGCTTGAAATTTCCAGATGTCAGACTCGTCTTTCGCTACAATCGCGATGAGGTAACGACCTCTGATTTGCTTGATATCGAGCTCGCTATCTTTCTGAAGCATGATAAAGGAGCATTCAAGAGATCACTATCTATCTGGGAGCTTAATGTTTTATCGGCTTTCATGAATTTAGCTCTCTGGAATTAAGCTTGCTAATTTTTTGAAGCATGAAGCTGTATTGCTAACTGAGCAGCAAAGCTCAAATCGGTTACTGAGCTGCTAAGGCTATATCGGTAACTGAGCTGCTAAATCTCTTTGGAGATATGACACATCGCTTTTAGGGAGAAAGATGCATTGTCGGCTCCTCGAGTTGCTAGAGCTCATTAGAGATCATACTCAATGCAATGATCGAGCTATATGGAATCAAGTTGTTTGGAAACCGAAATTTTTGCTTACTGGGATAAACAATCTTAATATGTTCCTCAAGCTTTTAGAGATAAATGGAGATCAGACTCAGCTCTTTAAAGGCAGAAGGGTGAATTATCACCCCTTAGCGTTTTTTGAGCTCTTCAGAGATCGAGTTCATTTTTCTTTTGTTTAGTTTGGATGCATGGTCTGTTTCTGTTCAATGTTGGTGGGATATGTTTCATAAATATCATATTCACCTTTTGGAGCATCGGCGGAGGACATTTTCCTTCCGTGTTCACTCTTTTCGATGTAACCTTTGAAAAGTTTCACATCGATGATACTTTGAAGGTTGATCGCTTCTGGGTTTGGATTAGTAATATTGTAGGGAACATCCTATTTAGCTCATGTTCCGTTTTCGGGAAACCTGGCAGTTTGAGGCGGATATGCGATCAGGGTCCTTGGAATCTCGTTATCAGGAGCCCAAAGCTCAAATGGTTTTCGCATGGTCGTTTGTCGGCTAAACTGACTGGAGCACAAACTTGTGGTCTTTCTTGTTCAAAATTTCTGGTCTAATCTTCGTCTAGTCTATTGAAACTCAGGTTGAGGTGGATTCATCCGGATCGAGGTGCTGCCCTAATGTCTCTTCGGTCTTAATCGAGAAATCAATTTCATCATTTCATGTGAGACGTTGGCTTCATTGGTCTCGAGTGAGACATAAGTTTCGTCATCTTGAGCCAGATGTTGTCTTCATTGGTGTCAAGCGATGTTTATGTCTTTATAAACAAACATGTCGTTAGATGAAGATAATGAAGAAGAGTATTTATGGATTTGGATCTCGGGCTTGGAGAGCTCTCGTTCTGTCTCTTCCATCCAGCGGTGGTCAGGATTTTTATGGTGGTAAGAATCTCTATCATTTCTTTGTTGGTGTTATTAAGGTCTCCGAGGGATAATTTCAAGATGACACGTTTGTCCTTTTATAGAAGACCACGATCATTGCTCAGTCCATCACTTTCCTACATGTGCTCCAAGTCTTGTTTTGACTTCCTCATCTTTAGGAAAGTTCTGTTTGTTAAAGAACCTTCCACGTGAACTACTTTAGGGGGGGTTATCTTTGGCTTAGTAATCTAGTAATCTCCTTCTATACTTATGCTTCATGTGAAAGTTAAGTGGTATTTTCCTGATAATTCTCAAAGGAGCCGATAACATATATTGGATCTCGAGTCCCAGGGGGCTGACTTGGGCCACATTCAGTAGAGTCATTAGCCGCACAATCTTTTGTTGGGAGGGATTTAGTGTTAAATTTGGGTCCAACAATTGAGCCCTAATTCAATTTAGCGCCATTTCGAGTTAGGAACCCTAATTTGTTCCAAACTCTTTTCTTCTCCAAACTATGTTTTTCTTCTTCTTCTTTTTTTGCTTTCATTTCACTTCCAAGTCACTTGGATTTCCATGTCGTTAAAGAGACAAAGAAGATGAGGTAATTTCCAATCGAGTTTCAAGGAGTTTAGTGTTATGTGTTTCTGATTATTATTATTTGTTTTGTTTGTTGTGGCCTAGAGTCAATTAAGGCTTTTACACTATGACGGCATAATGGAGAGTAAACATAACAAATTTTTGATTGGAAAGGATTGTTGAAGAAGGAAATTGTTATCGATCCGACTTACATTACATGGTCAATGTTTAATGCTTTTTGTGA
Organism: Moricandia arvensis; assembly: GCA_905132765.1. Lineage (NCBI taxonomy): Eukaryota > Viridiplantae > Streptophyta > Magnoliopsida > Brassicales > Brassicaceae > Moricandia > Moricandia arvensis. The sequence goes on from CAJHQP010010572.1 coordinate 15,019, forward strand.
AGAAAATGGTGCAAGTGGGTTGGTTAAACACGTATGCTACAAGCTTCCACAAGAGCTACGGATTTGGTGAGAGTTATTTATCAGATGCGTCTATTAATTAGATATGTAGTGAAACAAAGCTAGTAGGTGATGTTAATATTTACATTGAGCATAATGTGGTGGAAAGGGTTGATGATGAACTACATATGGCTGGTGAAGAAGAAGACAGGGGTGAAGAATACAGAGGTGATGAAGATCAGAATAATGGAGAAGAGTCAATTGCTAGTGATAAAGAGGATGAAGAAGAAGAAAAATCATCAAAAAGGAGGGGATGATATTCGATTTCGGTCACTCTTTAAGTATATCCGTGATGAGGAAGTTTGAGATGGCGCTAGTGAGGTCATTTGGTTGTACATGGAGAATGTCATGTTAATTATGAGGAAGGAGAGGAGTTCGAGAGACACTTGAGGGATGATGAACATTCAGCTCCTAATGTTGACACTATTGATGAATGGAAAGACTTCAGTCGACATGAAACTTTTATTTCAAGACCAAGATACATCAATGAGAAGCCTCATTACCTGCGGTTAATGCAAACGTTAAAGGGTGGAGAAGAATTCAAGGACCAAATGTTGCACTATGTCCCGAACACAAATTACGATGTAAAACTTTGCAGATGAGAGAAAACAAAAGGCTAATGCAAGTAGAAGATTTCTTGCTCAGTTGAGAAGACAAAGGGAAAGTAGATGGTGAAATCTTATGTGGATGAACATAAGCATTTGAAGAGTAGCAAAACAATTATGTTGAAGAGTACAATCGCAGGGTTATATAAAGATAATACAAGAAGAAAGCATGGTACTAAGTGGACTGCATCAAGGATGAGATAACAATGAGGTACAATCTTTCAGTTTCTAAGTGGTTATGCTTGAGATAATAATGACTCTAGACTTAGTTATAGAAACTTAGCGGAAACAATTCACCAAACTATGAGATTATGAGAGAGAGCTTCAGCTCAAATGAGAATATGAAGACTGAGATTGTGACTATTCCTCGTGAAGATGGTGAGGTTGTCTTCAATTGATTATAATTTATTTTAAGAACTTTAGGAACACATGGAAGTTTTGTTTCCAGCCTATTATAGGACTTGATTGGGCGTATATGAAACATGAGATAAAGGGTGAGATTCTAGCAGATGTTAAACGAGAAGTGGATAATAGGATTTATCCTATAGTGTGAGTGATAGTTAGAGTGGAAGATAATAACTCATGGGCTTGGTTTGTTGATAAGTTAAAGTCAAATGTTGATTTGGGGTTAGGAAATGGATTCACTATAATATCTGACAAACATAAAGGATTGATAAATATTGTTGCTGACCTCTTTCCAGAGGCAGAGCATAGGCATTGTGCTAGACATATTTTTGCAAATTGGAAGAAGATTTTTTGGACGGTCAGAGTACAAAGATTATTTTTGGACAGTTGCATTCAGCTTCTCTCAAGATAATATAAGTACAATATGAACGCTTTGAAAGGATTTGATGCAACAACATATGAGGACCTGGTGAAAACAGAACCAAAGACATGGTGTAGAGCATTTTTTAGTCCACAAGCATGATGCAAAGATATTTGTAACAACCTATCAGAAAGTTTCAACAGAACAATCACAGAAGCCCGGAAGTTGCGATTGGTTAACATGCTTGAACAGATTAGGAGACTTGCAATGACGATTAACTCTCGAAGACGTGAAGTGGTTGTTCTACTCCATATCCACCACACATTATGGATATTTTTAGGAAAAATAACTAAAAGCAAGTGACCACAGTATAGTCACTAAAAGTAGTGAAAACTTATACAAAGTCACTGAATATAATGTATCTACGAGGTATGTATTCCGTATTAGCATTGTGCTTGTAACCGATGTGACATCATAGGGATACCTTACCAACATGTCATTTATGTTATAAATGGGCATAACAAGGAGGCTAAAGAGTGAGTGCCTTAACTCTCTTCTTATATATTAGCATTATTTGTTTGTGCTATATATATTCTAACTTTCTTTCGTTTGTACTTTGTGGCTATGTTGATCCTTACTATTTGACATCAAGTTGGCAAGATACCTATGAAAACATAAAACATGTAAACGGGGAGATTGTGGGATAAGACATGTAAAGATCCTATAGAAATCCCTGAAAAAAAAAATATCAGGACTTCCAAAAAATTATGTAGGATAAGAAGGTACATGAGTCAAATACAAATCCCACAAAGGTAACCAGAAAAGGAAGAATCATGAGATGTAGAAATGGTAAGCAAGCTGGTCATAAATGGAGAACTTGTACTCAACAAGATGCTCCTGAAGTTCCTAAACGCAAAAGAGGACGAAAAAAAAATATGCTAAGTAACAAATTAATGTGCATATGTTTTGTTTGTTGATGTGTATGTAACTGTATTTGATATATGTGACTTATCTTAATAAGGGTGATCCTTGGAGTATTCAAAATGCACAGAAGACGAAGAGGAATGCTCGAAGCCAGTCCCCACCAAATTTGGTTGGTACACAACCTTGTGTTGATCCACATTCTTCAATTGCTCCACAACCTTAAAATGCTCCAAGTGTTTGAGCACGTGGCCATCCCCGTAGATAAGGGAGAGGGCATGGTTGTGGGCGTGAGCATGAGCCTCATATTCCAAGAGAATTTGGTTGCTATATTACCCTTTACAATGGTCATGTGTTTGATGTATAGGGACATGTTCATGTTGACATGAATGATCAGAATCTACAAGGTCCTCAACAACAACCTCAAGAGCTTTAGGATCTATCTATTTCAGTATCTATTTGCATTTTACTTTTCTCACTTCTATAAACTCTATAGGATGATGTTATTTTGCTTGCATGTATTCAACAACTTTTATCACTTATTTTAATTATTAATGTTATGTTTCATTGATAAGAAAGATGACAAAAATCAAGACACAACAAATAACGATAAAATAGAAACTTCATTGATGAAAATGATGCAACTCCAACAAATACAAACTAAAAATCTAGACACAAACACTAATGAAACATAATAAACCAAGACACAAATACTAATGAAACATGACAAGAGAAGCCACAAAGCCTAACTAATTCTTTAACATGGTAAAGATGATGATTGTTGTGATAACAATGAA
>CAJHQP010010573.1:0-18162 GCA_905132765.1 Moricandia arvensis
ATTCCAGTACTGTAGCTGACCCAAGTTGGTGTGAGCTACACTGATCTTGACATAGACTGATCAAGCTACCTAACCACTCCACCTAGCTGAGTGAGCTAGGCTCTAGCTGTCCCAGCTATGTAAGCCAGTGCTCCAGCTGCTGGAGCTGACCCACTCTTCAGTGAGCTATCTTGAGCTGCAACCACCACCTCACCTAGATGCATAACACTCATCAGCTTTCTTTCCCTTGTCTATACCTTATTTGGTTAAGTCTCGGCTTTTGATGCCCTTAACCCACATACCCAGCCATGATACGCTTGTCTTTAGGTCTTATGACCTGATTGGTGTGTATCCTCGCACCATGGCTGTGCTCGAAGGCCTTATCCGAAATTAAGACATGACATAATCAGTCAAAGGAAATATTCCTTATTCGAAGGTGTAGATGCAATATGGAATATGCTAATAGTATAAATATGGAATTATGCTAATACTGTAAATATGCTACTGATTAACTAGATGCAATGTAATATGCTAGGTCTAGGATTTCAAGCTTAATGAATTATAGGGAATAAGAACACGAATATGTAAATATCTAGAACTTAAATACTAACAATTCTGACCCTTTTAACTCCAACTCTTGTATGCAAGCAAAAGAAAGACCATCGATCGACGGCTTAAGGATTAGTGTCGATAGACGGTGAAATCAGAAGCAAGTGTGAACAAGAATTGATATGTTCACCAAGCTAATTAGACCAGTCTTTCATGCGCCTAACAACCTAGTTCAAGGAATATATTCTGGCACATAACCTACTCTCATAGTCGTCCATGTCCTACTTTCGAGATTCTAGTTAGCTACTCTAGAATGCAAACGTTACGCACAAGTCAATTGATGGATATTAACTTAACCTAGCAATCCTATTTGGGCTAATCCATGATTGCTATCATTCAACCCTAAATCTAGCTGAAATACTCAGACATAATCATAGTTAGAATAATAATCTGATATAATTCATCGATAAAATATGGCGTTCCAATACAAATCTCCTCAAGGAGTTATGAATCTTCTCCCCTAATATAATACTAAAATAAAATACTTGCACCGTATGTCGCTTACATTACTGGTGTCATACATAAGTATAAATATAAAACCCTATAATCTAGGTCAAAACTAGTGTAGGGGAAATCTTGTAATCTTGTGTCTTGTTTCTAACTTGTGCTTGAAATCGGTTGTCTGCGAATTGGTCATCGATCGATTTTGGTCATTAACATCGGTTGACGCCACGGTAGTGTTGTCGATCGACGACAGTTGTACTCGACTCTTTAATGATCGAGCTAAGGATTATTCTCCTCTAATTGCTCCAAAAGCTCAGTATCTCCAAAACGTACCTGGACATGTAAAGACCTTAAAACATAGCCTATACACAGATAATAGAGCCTATAACATGGCCTAAAACTGATAAGAAATAGGCTATATCAGGTTTCTAAGGACTCTATTAGTGCAAAGTTATTTACCCTTTCTCATTAGCTTCCCTTTAAGATACTTAGGGACCTTCTTCCATCCTCTAGATGTCTTTCCATAGCTTCTTCAATTACCATAGGGACTGTTTATCTGTCTGTTTGGTTGGTTAGGGTGGATTCGGATGCTTATAAGTTATATATATAAGGCTGAGGTCAATACTTGGCAAACCGACATACTTCTATTTGATCGACCGTCGGTCGATGGTAGGGTTATGCTGTCGATTGATGTCCATATTTTTCACACTCGGATTCTTCAGGTACTGTCTATCGATGGTGGTGTTTGGCTGTCAATCAATGGTCGAACATGGCAGGGGATTCACATGAATTTCTTCCTTATGGTGCCTAACTTCTTCCACAACTTGCCAAAAGTCATCATCAATGTTAGCACTGACGTGGTGTCCTGTCTTGCCTCAATATTTTCTTTGATTAAGGTTTCTTGTCTCCTTACAGCCTCACTGGTCTAAACCACTTCATTCTCTAGTTTCTTCACATGGGTGTGGAGTGATTCAAATTTAGTGTTGAGTTTGGGATAGACAACATTAATATTTTCATTGAAATCCACTGTCATCTTGTGTTGTCCCTCTAGAACCTTGTCAATCACGGCTTCAATCTTGTTTTCCAGGGTACATAATGGAGTGTTCTGATAGTAGGAGGCTCCAGAGGTTCTATTGTTGCTGGAGGGTGTTTTCTGGTGTGATCCTTGATTGTAGCTACTCCTTTGACCATTGCCATACGATTTTCTGAAGCTATCGTTCCCATATCTCTGGAATCCATTTCCACCAACAAAGTTCACATCCTCTTCTTCACCTTTCTCATTGTCATATCCAAAAGCTTCTACACCTTATGCGAAGCTAACTTGCTATCACAAAAACCTCTGAACACTATCCAACTTGGCTTTTACTTCTTCCATCTGATCCTTGGTCAGTGTAGGGATCGATTTTCTCCTCTCATGATCATTGTTCTTGGTGCTGTTGCTAACTGCCAAATTCAATCTAGTAGCTTCTTATGGACTTCTAGTGCAGAAATTTCCATCACTGGTTGTGTCTAAAGTCATCTGGTATGACAGCTCAATACCTCTAAAGGAAAGTGCTGAGAAGTTGCACTTCATTGAATCCATGGTGTGGACAATCACTTTGGTTGAATTTGAATATGATCAAGGAGTTTCTGAAAGGCTCATGTGTGAAAGTGGCAATTCTACTTCTCGAATCCTCAGCACTGGCATCATCAAAGAAATTACGCAAGAAGGCATTTTTGATGTCTGTCCATGATGTAAGAGATCATAGTGGTAGTTGCTTAAGCAAGTATGAAGCATCTCCAGCAAGAAAATACTTAAAGATCTTTCTTAGAAGGTAGTCCTCAGGGACTCCATTAGCCTTGATGGCAGACACAATATTCTTGAATCGCTCCAAATGGTCCATAGGATGCTCATGAGAATGACCATGAAATGGTTTCTGTGCCACAATTGTTAAGTAGGCTGGCTTCAGCTTAAAATCGTTCGTCTAGAAAGACGGAGGACAAATAACAAATTTGTTGGCATAAAATTGATTTGGATGATTGTAGTCAGCCAATGTTTTGGGTTGAGCATCCCAGGCTTTAGGCTACATCAGGTTCTTTCTGGTTCAGGGATTGCAGTCCCATGATCATCAATTCTCTGGCATGTTGTGTTATGCACATGACCTTCAAAGTCATACAGGTCTCCTCTCTCATTCCTAGTCACGATAAACATAACAACCTGGCATCACCATCGATCAATGTCACAATGCTGGCATCGGTCGATTCCGGCAGATGAGTGTTGATCGACGAAGAAGTGTTGGCGTCGATCGATGCTTGTCGTTTCTCCTAGCGGATGCTGCGTTCGATGGTTACTGGGTCTGAGAAAATTAAGTATTTTTCCTTGTTGCTTCTGGTACTGATGGGCATGCATCTGAAAGACAAAAAAAAAAGTTTTGTACGTACACTGAAAAGAAAACCTAGAGAAAACTTGCAAAACAAATCTAATGGCGATCCTTGCTCCCCAGCAATGAAGCCAAATTTGATATGTGCTCAAATTATCCTAGAGATACTGAGTACTCTCTCAAAAAAGGGGTTCAACTGTAGTACTTCGAGAAGGAAATCACATAGAGGGAGGTCACACAGTAGATTTGATAATCAACTTAATTATGCTAGACAATTAATAAGACTTATAGAAAAAAGTAAATCAAGAATGAGTTAGTTTGTAAACAATTAAGGAAAGTAGCTAAATCAAGGGTTTTCTGGTAGTGAATTATAATGGATAGAAGCTAAGGGGTTTTTAATCATAGAACACAAATTCAATTACTAAATTTATCAAGTTATATCTATCTATGGCTAAGCTCAGAGTCTTCAAACTTTCATGTGTAAATTTGGAATGAAAGTCGATCGATGGCTTTCTTAGTCAAGCATGAAACAACAAGATTCGAAAGATTCACTTAGAATTACTAGGCCTATCTCTCGATTGTCCCTAGTAACTTAAGCTCAATAGTATTTGATCAGGTAACAATCCTACTCTTAGAGTATCAATAATCCTAATATCAGAGTTCTAGTTAACTATTCCAGAACACAAGCAATAAGCACAATTCTATTGATATATATATATAAAAATAATAATCACCCTATAATTCTATTGTTTGGCTATGGCTAATCAGTCAAAACCATTAATAAATTCTAAATTTAACATGGTAACTACTCAGACATGGCTAAACATAACATAATCATAATCATAGAATAATGCATAAGAATGGTATTAGGTATAGAAACTGGGGTTTTAATACAGAACTTGAAAGAAGTCTTAATCCTCTCCCCCATATACTACTATGTTTGTAAAATCTCCCAAGTCTTCCTAAAAATCTCTCTTTGCATAAACACTGGCAAAGAATATAAACTAGTTAAAACTCATCCAGGGGCAATCTTTTAATTTCCATGACTTTGGCTTTAAGTCGAGTACGTCGTGAATTAGACTTATGTGTGTTGACCATCGATAGACGGCAAGGGTGCATCGTCGATCGACGCACTGCTCTGTCTCGATTTACTTAGCTGATTTTGACCAGCTACGGGGTTCCTCTTCTCTGAGCTCCAAAAAGCCTCATAATCTCTACAATGCTCCAAAAATGCACCTGGACATGAACATATTCTACAACACATCGTATACACACATTACAGACTCCAACTAGGGCCTATAATATGGTCTAAAAAAAGTAAATATGAGGACCTATCAGGAAACAAAACAAAAGATGAAAGCTGATTTTCCTAAGTGGTTTGAGTAGTTCGTAATGTAGGAAACACTTGGTTCAGATTCAAGGGTGAATCAATCAAAATTGAGGGAAACTTTTCATGTCTCCAATCGTAGATAGGACCGTTGCGATGACCACGGTGTGAGGGAATGAGCAAGCTGGCCATAGGACCTCAGGGAAAGCGTCACATGGCCTAAAACATAAGGTTAAGTGCATCATAAGTCTGAGACTTAACCAACCAAATGTGGAAACGAGTTCAGGGCAGATGGACACATGTGTAAGGCAATTGGGCGAAGAATATGGAAGTTGGGTGTTGCGCGCATGCAGATGGACCGGCTGGACGAAGCTTAGTTCTAGCTCAAACAATGTGGGTTAGCTTGATCAGTTAGATGGACTAGCTCACTCCGCTGGGTCAGTTGGGAGTCAGCTCAACACAGCTATATGGAGTGTTCGGGTCTTGGACGGTTGGGCCAGCTCCGAGCAGTTATGGGGTCGGGTGGTTGGTCAAGGCCGATGGTGGGCTAGTAAGGGCCTGGGGACACACCGTCGGCCAGAATAATTGGTCTAGGCCAAATTTTGGCATGTATAAGGGCAGGTGAAGGTAGTTGGTGGCCGAATGGGTGTGAGTGGCACAAGGCACCCATTTGAGTGTTAAAAGGCACATTTTCCCATAGGAAGTTTGCCTATCCTTTCTCTTTAAATTCAAGGACTTGAGGTCGATTTTGGATTCACAATTCCTTGGAGAAACTTGAGATAGAGAAAGAGAGAGAGAGAGTGAGAAAGAGAGAGAGAGAGAGAGAGAGAGAGAGAGAGAGAGAGAGAGAGAGAGAGAGAGAGAGAGAGGAGAGAGAGAGAGAGAGAGAGAGAGAGGAGAGAGAGAGAGGGAGAAAGAGGGGGAGAGAAAGAGAGAGAGAGAGAGAGAGAAAGAGAGAGGGAGAGAGAGAGAGAGAGAGAGAGAGAGAAAGATAGAGAGAAAGAGAGAGAGAGAGGAGAGAGAGAGAGAGAGAGAGAGAGAGAAGAGAGAGGGAGAGAGAGAGAGAGAAAGAGAGAGCGATTTTATCGGCCAAGACCAAGGGAGATTGTTTTAGTGGTTCATCCTGGCCATAGAGTTTGTGTGGGCAGAAGATTGGTTCGAAATGGAGACTAAAGACAGGGAGAAAGATTTGACTGGTGTGACCGGAGAACCATCGCCTAGGACCATCAGCCAGTCGTATTGGTTCCTTGGGCCGACAGTTGATTGGTTACATCCATCTCTTCTCTATGCATGATCACCATTTCTCTTCATCTTATAAACAATCAGTTTTGACTAGCCTTAGGGCAGTTATGTTGGATTAAGGCTTAAGCCGGTCCAGAATAAGGTGCTTGGCCTTCGGCCGGGCCAAAGGAAGATCCTGTTGTTCTAGGTGCAGATCATGTGATTAGATCTGACCTTGGCAATCCCATTATGGCTCTTATTGTGGGTGGCTATGTTAGATGATAGTCTAATTATGTCCGGGTGTTATATGATAATATTGATAGAGGTTTATGGAATGAATTAGGGAAACCGAACCATACATGTCTAGATCGATTGTTAGTATATTGGATTATGGAATAGGATTGTGTTATGTGTGGTTTCAGGATCTGAGGGTGATCGTGGTAAAGCGAAGGAGCCGTGAATACTCAAGCCGTGTGATGGTGCGTTGTGTAGGGATAGATCGGTTTGTGTAATGAACTTATGATAGACTATTGTGAAAGTTAAACCTATGTATTTGATCACATTATTATGATTAATAAAGTACTGATTTTCCCTTAGTCTTTACTTTATTGTTGATCTAATGTGTATATTTATATATGAACCTCATGTAATCAATAATGACTTAGAAAATATTGGACCTAAAATTAACAAAAGGTCGATTAGTTTTAGTGTTAAGGCAGCAGGTATTATTGGGTTTAAGAACCCCGGATCGGGGCTTACAGCCTCTTTCCCAACATGTTCACTTCGCCAGTACTAGGGTTGGTTTCCAATTGGGCCACCGTTTCCGATTTTTGACCAATGCATCTTCAAATCCTCCCAAACATTTGGTATGTCCTTTGGGACTTGGTTAACCTCCCATTTATGCTTTCATTAATTGATTCGACCATTGTAGTGCTCAATGTCTAATATCACTCAAATTACCATGTGAGCAATTTTCTCTCTCAAATAAGAGGTTCAGTTGTTGTACTTAATGATCGAATCCACAGGGAGCGTGGACATACAATAGACTAAATGTTTTATGATTAAGCTGGGCAGTAAATTACAAAACAGTAAATAATAGTGATTGATTAAGCAGTTGGTTTGTAACCAATATGAATAAATAGCTAAACTTAGGATTTCCGAAAACATAATTATGATATATAGATGCTAAGGATGTGCGATAAACCATCCTACAACTCGAATGCAATAGTAAGATATCCAGCTCTCACTACGAGTCTAATTGTGGGAACCGAAATTCGCACTGTCAATCTCCGTAAATTAAGGAAAAGCCCAAGAGGACCGAGTTTCACAGAGGTCCCGGATTATCTGCGTAAACACACGAAAATGAAGAAGAAAAGAGAACAAAATATCGAAAGTAAGTTGCACGGAGGCGTTTTATTGATTGATAAAAACAAAGCTACATGATTTTCTGAAGAACAAAATGAGTAGAATCTAGTTAACAGAGAGAATATCAGAGCAGAGATGGAGAAATATCTAAGTAAAGTTTCGAGTATGCATCCGTCTATATTCTAAATTCTTCTAAGCTAGTAGAGTTATTCTAGGTCTAAATATTCGGATCCTCTGCGCCTTTAGCTTTAGCTCTTCTTATATATGCATTTTGGGTCGGTTCTTTTTTCCTCTTTTGCCCCAAGTTCAAGTTTATCACTTCGCGGAAATATTCCTTTTCATCACAAACTTCATTATTTTCTTGGAAACTTGACATTTATCTTCTGATTTCGCGAGATTTATCCTCTTCTGCGAGTAAAGATACACCGTCATGACATTGCTGGCTCAATTTCGTATGAAATCAAAAGAATGTCTTTAGCCGCGTTCTAGGCCCCTTTTGGCCGTATTTCAACTTAAGTCGGACCTATTTGCGAATCGAGCGAGCTCCTCTTGCGTTAAAGGATGTGGTGAAACTTTTTTACGATTTTTTCGAAAGAACGTTTAATGATACGACGTTTGTTTAGCAAGGAAGTTCACACTTCTCGTATAGTTTAGACAATTGTGGTGTTGAGTTAACCGTTTCCGTTTATACGATAACCATGAACTTCATTTGGCAAAATGAGTCTTCACAGTTTTTGTCATAAAATCCCAACGGTAATTCCAATCGAGACAAAACGAGAGGTGGATCTGCCGAGGTTCTACAGGGAGGCATAACGTCTGGTCCATGTTCGGTCAAACTAGGCTTGGGGGTGAGTTAGCCGTCAAGCTTGGTCCAACTCGCCGAATGGTCGAGTTGAATGGTCTTCCTGGCCCGACTTGCCTTTTTGGCGAGTTGGAACGTTCCTATTCGCCGAACGGGCGAATTGGACGTCGAGACTTCTGGTTGTTTTGTTGTTTCAATACGAGGGACAAGTTTGCTCGAGGACTAGCCGTATCAATATTTATACGAAACTTGATTTCAGTTTTTCCCCCTCTTCTTTCCTTACAACATTGTCCCCTCTTATCTAAAGGGGACGTCTTCCGGGAGGTTTCATGCGTTGATTTCGTCGTAACCAATTTTGACCCCAACAGTTAGCCCCAAGCTCGTTAGAATCGTTGTGTTCTTAAGAGTGATTGGGAAAAGTCAGGTAAGTTAGGTGGAATCCGATATTTGAAAATTCGTAGGCGAAATAGTGAATTTTCTTTTTAGATTTTTTTTTATTATTTTAATGCGAAAAAATGCCTTCAGGTTTTGTTTTTCCTATAAGTATTGAACTTCCCTTCTTCATTCTCTCCTGATTCGCTCAAATTTTGAAATCTTCTTTGCACTCTCTCTTTATAATATTCTCCCACCAAGATGTCTTCTTCTAGAAACGCTCAGAAGAGTTGTGGTGCCGAGATGAAGAATGCCGTTGGTGCGATTCCGTCGGAGCTTTACGCCGCCGGGCTGTTCCATCTTACATTCTGGAGTTTCTTTCCTTTCCGAGTTATTTGGCTCGTTGCGAGGCTGAGGAGATATCAAACCCCACACGCGGCGCTTCTTTGAAACCTGCGACTCCGGCCGACGCCTTGATTCCCGAGGTTCCCCTTCGTACGTGATGCCGTTCTTGTCGAAGGGGTGGTTGCCGAGAACAAGTCGGCACCTGAGGTCGAGGTTCAGCCATCAGGTTCTTCTATGAATCCGGTCTATGTCATCGATGTAGAACCGGTTCACGAGTCAATGCCTCCTCCCCCAGTTAAGAGAGTAACCGTCATAGGATTGCCTGCTCCTAGCACGATCCCGGTTGCTGCGCCGAGGAGTCGCAAAAGTCCATGTGCTAAATCTGACGTGGCTAAGAAGAGGAGGTGCACCAAGGATTCTGAGGGTGGTTCTGCGACGGCGTCTGGTCCAGACCTGTCGTCATGACACCGCACCAAGGTTTGTTTCGATAGAAAACCTTATGGCCCTTTTAGCACGTGTACATTGACCATTTCTTGACTGCCCCTTTTTCTTTGTCTCGCAGTTTGTTTCATTGATAGATGGGATCATCAGCGAATATGGGTCAGAGGCTGGGCATCTTTCTAAGGAGTTAGCGGAGTCGTGAGAAAGATCATCGCAACTTGAGGGAAGTTGAAGGTTATCGAATATACTCATTTCCTTGAAGTACCTCGATTTGAGTCTCGAATTGGTGAAATCGAGCGGGATCTTGGGAAGACTGCGAACTCTTTGCTTAAGGCAAAATAGGTTAAAGCGGCCAAGTCCTTGCATTTGCATCGACTAAGGCGTAAAGTCAAGAGAGGGGAGGGATCGACGTTTTACGTGATCGAAGAAGTTAAGGAAACCGTGTGTTCCAAGTTCCAGACCCGCTTGGCGATGATCTGCTGATTCCCTTAAGTGCCTGGTGATCGCCCTTGTCAGGGACTTGGCTCTGGCAGGCATCAAAGGACGGATGAGCGAGGTCCAATTGTTTTTATAATGAACCACATCCATCTCCACGGGCCGAGGAGGCTAAGCTTTCTGGTCGTAAAGCGGAGTTATTGGATGCGGAGGGAGACTTTGATTCGATCCTTGCAGGCCTAAAGTCCAAGTCCATCCTTTCACCTTGCTTAGGCGACCTTGAGGGTCAGGATCACTTAGTCGAGGAGGACGGAGAGGGTGTGGTTCCGAAACTCGGAAGGGGTGACTGGAAAAGGCGATGTTCCGCCTGCGGAGGATGGTTGAGTTTGTAGTCTTGTGTGAGACTTTGTTTGTTTTAGTTCCAGCCAAGTGCGGCCGTGTTTTATTTTGGGACTGGCCGCTTATGGCTTTGGATCCCTGTCGCTTCTGCGAAATTTAAATGAATTTCATTTTGCATTTTCAGGAACTTATCAAGCACTTATGTAGGTGTAGAAGGAATACTATGAGTTGTCATCTCGTAATCTAACTCTGGGTGAAGAGCTATATTCGCGCTCTGTTTCGAGGGTTTCCCCACAGTGCATAAGCTAGCGTGATTTCTGACGGCGCTTGAATATTGGCTAAGAGGTAAATTTTGGTATCTCGTATCATGGTGCTTGATACTATGCTAGAGACGTTAGAGACTAGTGTGTTGGGTTTGGGGAAACATCCTAGGTCTAGTCGCGGTATTAGGGGGCAATGACTACTTTGACTTACTTTTCCTGATTCGTTTTTGACCTGATTCCTTCCCGCTTTAAAGTCCGCGATAGGTTTTCGGCTTATGTGACTTGTATTGTAGGAATCGAGCATCTCTTGGTGGATAATTTATAAGTCTCCTGAAAGTGTTGAGCAAAAATTGTGGATTTTTTTATAGCGCTATTATCCTTGTGTCGGATGTACGAGAGTTAACCTTGCGTGATAACTTAGTCTGTTTAGGACGTTGAGAGTTTGTTGTGAGCAGCAACAAACTTATTGGTAGATATTACCGTTTCTGAGCTTTCACGAAAGTCACATGTTTGAGAGGGTTTGTGTGTTTTATAGTCGCAGGCGGACTGCTTTTAGGATAAAGAGTTTGTTCGGAAACTTTTGATGAAAAGGATTCCTCGTGCGTTGGCGACGGCTCGCCAAGTCGAGTGTTCGATTTTTCGTATGTTGCGTCTTGCAACAAGATTATTTGCGGAAGGCCGTCGTTCTTTACATTGGTTTTTGGGTGAAGTAAATTACAAGTTTTGACGTTTTGATGATTGTAGAATTTTGCGAGAAAAATCTTGTTTTCTTTTAAAAGTTTTTTTTGAAAAATACCGAGTACAAGAGCGGGTAATTTTGGACTTTTTGGGAGTATACGAGTATACATATACGTACCCAGTCCCCCCCCCCCCTTTTAGTGAGGGGGGAGGGACAGCTGAGCTCTTCCTGCGATGAATTGGCCTATATACCCTCTTCAAGGATCAAGTTGATATGTCCTAGGATTGGACAGAATCACTCAAACGGTCTGAAGTGGATATGATCTTGCCAAGGAGAAATAGTGGATCTATGGGTGACACAATAGGGGCGGAAACACTCTTGATACTACCAGAGATTTGACGTTGCTTGATGTGACACATAAGTCCAACGATCGAAGCTTTGTTTGCTTAGGCGATAACCTCAGCCAAGAAACAGAAAGTTCTAAACAAAAGAACTGAAAGAGATGAACTGAAAATAAGAAAAGAAATCGATTGCTTTATTTATAAAGGGAAGTACATATTTATAGTAGCAAGGCATATGACCCTTCACCTACTATCCAGGTTCATCCGAACCTAGCAAAGTATTCAGATGACCCCTTTGCCTACTTTTGTCCAGGTTCGATATATCCCGATGCATGACCCACGGTAAGGAGAAGTATGCACCGTGGGCTGTCCGTGTGGGTGATCGATGATATTTAATGAACGAATGGCAACTTTAGTCGACCTATATCTTAAGAGAGCTTAATTATCCTTGATTTAGAGAGTTTAGGACCATCGATCATCATGAAATCATCAATCTGGTCGGAAAGGACTTGTTCATGACCATCGGGACATGCGGTACGCACTAAACGGGCCAGAAGTGAAGTGCTGTGTCGAATGGGTCGGGAAAGAATGGCTGAGGGACAGTCAGTTCGGTAATTACATCGTGGTTCCAGCCTTAGGTTTTTTCGGATGCACGCTGGTCGATTCTGTACACGGCTCGGTCCGTTGAACGGGTACGGTTGGACGGGTGAACCTCGGTTGAACTGATCTGATCGTCCTGATCACCATGCTGAGCTGGTTCCACGTCCTGGGGTGCATCATCCCCTTCCTCTTCTAAAGGATTTTTCCACAAATATGGATCATCTGCACGAAAAAGAGATCAATCATAAATATTAAAACTCGAAGAAATATCATATTACCTTGAAGATCAAGTTGATAAGCATTGTCAGGGTTTTCGTGATGATCTGAAACGGACCATCGACTCTAGCATAAGTTTAGACTTTCTTTCTTCAGGGAACCGTTCCTTCCTTAAATGAACCCACACGAGGTCTCTTTCCTCAAATATGAACCTTGTCCGTTTCTTATTTTCCTTCCTTTCATAAATCTTTGTCTTGGCTTCAATGTTGGCTCGAACCTTCTCATGAAACTTTCGAATGGTCTCAGCCTTCTTTTTCCCATCTGTACTAATTCTTTCACTCAAAGGCAAAGGCAAAAGATCAAGTGGAGACATAGGGTTTAAGCCATAAACAATCTCAAACGGAGAAAACTTAGTAGCAGAATGCACAAAATGATTATATGCAAAATCGACATGAGGCAAAAATTCTTCCCAAAGTCTAAGATTCTTTTAATCAACGACGTAAGCAAAGCAGATAAGGTTTCGGTGTACAACCTCAGTTTGACCATCAGTTTGAGGATGACAAGTGGTGGAAAACAATAGCCCTCGTTCATAACTTAGACCACATAGTCTTCCAAAAATAACTAAGAAAACTTAGGATCTCTATCAGAAACAATGGTTCTAGGCATTCCATGCAACCTAACAGCATCTTTAAAGAACAAAATCATCAGTTATATGACAAGGTATGAAGTGAGCAATTTTCAAAAATCTATCAACCACCACAAAGATAGAATCTCGACCAGACTTAGTCCTAGGCAATCCAAGAAAAAAATCCATAAATACATCAACCCAAGGATGAGATGGAATAGGTAAAGCTGAATACAAACCATGGTTTTTCACTTTGGATTTGGCGTTCTTGAAAACCTCACATCGGTTTCTTATCCTCTCTACATCCTTCATCAAGCATGGCCAATAAAAATGCTCATACACCACCTTGTATGTCTTCTTGATTCCGAAATTTCCATAAGACCTCCTCCATGTGATTCCCTGACAAAAAAATCCCTCAAAGAACATTGGGCACACACAAGCGGTTATCATAGAATAGGAAATCAGACACTTGATAGTATTTCCCGTAAGCAGTCTTCGAACATCTTCTAAAAATCTCTTTGAAATCCGGATCGGGTTGCATACAAATCTTTGATAAATTAAAATCCAAGCAACTTTGTTTCTAGAGTTGAGAGAAGAATGTACCTTCTAGACAAGGCATCAGCCACCACGTTTTCCTTACCATTTTTGTACTTGATCACATAAGGAAAGGTCTCGATGAACTCGACCCAACGTGTGTGCCTTTTTTTAGCTTTTGCTGGACCTTGAGGTGTCTCAAGGATTGGTGATCAGTGTGGATCACCAACTCCTTTGGCCGAGAGATAGTGTTGCCAACTCTGAAGAGCTCGCACCAAAGCATACAACTCATGGTCGTAAGTGGGGTAGTTGAGTGTGGCTCGTCCAAGTTTCTCAATGAAATAAGCAATGTGTTTCCTGTCATGCAACAAGACAGCACCAGTAACAACACCCAAAGCATCATATTCGATCTCGAAAGTTTTAGAAAAATCAGAAAGCATAAGTAAAGGAGCTTGAGTTAACTTCCCTTTGAGAATTTGAAATGCCTCCTCTTCAGCTTGTTCCCACTTGAACCCAACATTATTTTAGATCACCTCGGTGAGTGGAGCTTCTATAGTGCTGAAGTTTGGTACAAACCATTGGTAGAACCTAGAAAGTCCGTAAAAGGTCCTCACTTCACCCATGGTTGTTGGATTAGGCCAATCTAGGATGGCTTTGATTTCATCTTCGTTCACTCGGAGTCCATCTGCACCTAAAACAAAACCTAACAAGACCACATGATCTGTCCCAAAAGAGCATTTAGCAAGAGTAGCAAACAAGTGTTCTTTCCTAAGGATTTCTAGAACAGATTTCAAGTGCATTTATGATAATCAAGACTCTTGCTGTTGATAAGTATGTCATCAAAGTAAACAACAACAAAATGACCAATGAATGATCGCAAGATATGATTAATCAAACGCATGAAAGTACTAGGGGCTTGGTGAGACCAAAGGGCATGACAAGCCATTTATACAATCCTAGTTTTGTTTTGAATGCAGTTTTCCATTCATCACCATCTTTCATACGAATTTGGTGATAGCCACTTTTCAAATCTATCTTAAACAAACAAAGGAACCTTGCAATTCATCAAGCATGTAATCAATCCTAGGGATGGATGCTTTACCGTGATGTTTTTGATGGCATGGCTGTAAGAACCCCAAACAGTTCTAGGTATAGGTCGAACCACCGGCCAACAATCAAACAAGAACATGACCGACGGACCAACTATCTACCAAGTTTCAGAGGCAATACATGAAGGGTTAGGAACAACCGGCCAAGGTCACAAAGAGTGCAATTCGTGACTAGGCCAGTCCGACCACTAACATGTCCCGTCAGATTAAAGCCTAAGGATTCTCAACCCGTACCCGAATCTGACGTTGTGCTAGCTTAGAGAAGCTAATATCAGAAACAACAAGTCATTTATACAAAAAATCGCTTTATTTTTCTTATATATTATATGGTTTGCAACACGCAAACATAATATACAAGTGGTGGCATGCCAAGAGTAAGAGTACATACATATAATCTGTAAACGTTTTAGCAAAAAGATGCAAACTCTACACCAGCCGGCCTAGCTTCCCGCGACCTCTAAGGCTGACTCGATCTACTGGTAACCTTTAAAACAACAACTAGTTGAGGGGTGAGTAATCTAGCATTACTCAGTGAGTTATAATCCCCAACAAACAAATACAACCCCTCGCTATCCCACCCCAAAAAAGAGAGAGTGTTCACCTAATAATTAACAATCATAATTCAATGGATAAGTAATATGAGAAAATACGCAGCAAGGAAAATGATAGCAAGATAATTAGTGTTATGCTAATTACTGGCTAGCCACCAAAACTCAACCAAAAACTTGTATTTTCAACAACCCGATATACTATATAATATATATTTAACTAACTAGGCCCTTGTGACATCATGTTCCTCCTCAATATCGTTAATATTCCTATCTTCCTACCACAAAGGCTAGAAAAAAGGAACTTTCAAACGACCGCAGCCCACATTCATTCGGGTCACCGCGCGGACAGCCCACAGTCATTCGGGTCACTCCCAGACGTATACACCGTCGTGTAACACTCAGCCTTAGGCCACGACCCCGTCTCTATGAGTCTTCCCGATCCAGAGAATAAGGGGTTTCTTTGAACCCGCTGGGTACGAGGTCTGAAGGAATACTAACTAACTCCTAATATTGCCTAGCATGGTGGGTTACACAATGGCTATATGGCCAATATATGACTATTACCAAAACCGGTAAAATAACATAAGGTTTCCTAATATTAATCACTACTAACATTAAAAAAACATAATCTAGAATCTATCATAAAGAGTAATTCCAGAATACCTAGCTACCACAAACTTAGCGATATTATCTAAGCATTCAGTGTTCCTGACTAACCAACCCAACCTAACCATTAGCATGCTACTACTAAGCTCTAGCAATAACTAAGAATACTATCAACTCAATCAATCAAGATTAATTAACCTCTACTATTAACTAATCAAACCGTTACTAGTTATACCCGCCTCCTACCATGATCTAACTTCAAGTAACGGGAACCTGCATTGAAAACAAGTCAGCAATCAATTGATCATAACTCACAATTTCTTTGGCGTGAACGTGGCCTTGACCCCGTTGTCCGTCTTCTGTGATAGGGACCATTTCCCGAACTTCTCAAGATGACTCACGATTGTTGATCTTAAACTCTATCAGGACCTTCTTTAGATGTGAACCCAAAAACTGGGAGAGTAACTGTTTCTCGAAAACTCTCAAAACTGCCGAAAACGCTCGAAAACTATCGAAACTCTAACTTTCTTTCTTTTTCTTTCTCTTCACTTTTTAAAGTAGGAGTGAAGTGTTATGGATGAGTTGAAATGGGAGGGAGGTCGAGCCTATTTATAGGGAATCCAGCAGCCAATCAGTTCCAGCCGTGTGTGCAGCCCGTGTGTCCGTCCGCATGGCTCCGGTCGCGTGCGCTGCGGCATCTCATGCTCCACAGGTCAGCTCGCATGACCAGAGTGTGATGGAAGGACACCATGCCTACACATGTATGGATGCATGGACTGGCTCCTAGTGCATAAGCACCACGTCCTCCACATGTCCGTCCAGCATGCAAGTCGACACCAGCTGCTTGGTCGATCCAACTCGTGCTTCCACATGTTAGCTTGCATGACCAGGGTGTCTGCAAGGTGACACCACGTCCTACACATGTCTTGATGCATGGCCTGGATTCATGCAAGAAGAAACCAAGTCCTCCACATGTGTGGTCGCATGCCTGGTCGCATGCAACGCGACATCCAGCTGCTTGGTCGATCCACCTCGTGCTCCACATGTTTACTTGCATGTCCCGACTGCAGGTACCTGCACACCTCCTGCTTCCCTTGCCAAATTACTTCCAGGAAGATACACCACGTCCTGAATACAACCATCAAGCCACGTCGTGCCTTTCCGGTTTAATACGCTTTTAATTTCGAGCCCTTCGGAAAATGTTTGACCGTGATCAATCCCATATATTTTTCTACGCCCGTATGATGCGCTGAAGATTTTTAACAAAATTCAGTTGAACTATTGACCTTGACAGAAAATATTCCACGAGCCTCGGTTGCGCAAAATTCTTGTTTTAAAACCGAAATTAGGGGTTTAGCCCAACTTCGGACTTTTCCGTTGTGCTGTACGGTTTCCGCGTACTGCTTAATCATCATCCTGTCTCCTGACCTTATATATGTTTCCAAAATAAGTATTTTACCGATACGGAAACTTTCCGAAAACGTCGTGCTTCAGGAATGTCGATGGCTTTGAAACGTTGCTGCTTGTAAAACGTCGTGCTTCCAAACGTCACGTGCTTCCAAAATGTGATAAGCTCCAAAGGGTCCTTCTGATCAATCTAACTCATGTTCTAATAGTCGAGCAGCTTTATTTGGCTCATGGTTCACTCACTATGCAATTTTTTGACCACCTCGTATTTCAAATTCCCGGTCGATCCTTTTGCCGGCAACTCGACCACTGAGGATTATTCTCTTGCACCACTCTTCCATTTTTCTCCGAACCATTGTTAGTTTTATATGACCACAAACTTACATCCTCCACATGCTTTGATTTCCAAAACTTGGCTCCAAAATTCTAATTTTTTTAGGGTTTCTACATTTGCCCAACAAACTGTGATGCTTCCAAAGGGTCCTTCTGATCAATCTACTCATTGGTCTAATAGTCGAGCAGCTTATTTGGCTCATGCGTTCCACTCACTATCAATGTTTTGACCACTCGTATTTCAAAATTTCCCGGTCGATCTTGTTGCCGCAACTCGACACTAGGCATTATTCCTTCGACCACTCTTCCACTTTTCTCCGACCATGTTAAGTTTTATATGACCAAAGACTTAACATTCCTCCACATGCTTTTGATCCCAAACCTTGGCTCACAAATTCTAAATTTTTTAAGGTTTCTACATTCTTCGTTTAACAGGGAATTCGTCTCCCAGAATTCAAATGGTGCTGAGGGGCTCCTCCATCCATCACAACATCCTCTCCCGAAAAACTCTGGGTGTTCGCGCCTTAAATCTTCTGCATCGTCCCAATGACATGAATCATGTTTTGTCTTCCCCAGCAATACTTGTACTCCTGAGAAATATCACGATTCTTTACTCTTCCAAATACGCCTTTCTCCCAAGTCGGATGTCCTCTAGATACGTCAGGTCTGTCCCAACAATCCTCGATCTCTCTCGGGCTCAGACATCACTTGGATCCCGTATAGGTTTCTGAAGCAATGCAAACATAGAATAAAGGCTGAAGATGCATATCCATTTAGCAGATTCCGAATCGATAAGCTACCTCACCAACCGTTCCGATAATCTTGTGTTGGACAATGAACTGACACAAGTTTATCTCCG
>CAJHQP010010574.1:0-18155 GCA_905132765.1 Moricandia arvensis
CTTGTTGTTTCAAGCGGGCAAAATGTAGAAAAAGAGAGATTTTAAAATCATTATTTGTTTTATTTTCTTTAGGGGGGCTTATTAAATTGGTGATTTGATAGATTTTCAGGCTTTCTCCAAATCCTCTCTTATTGGATATAGTATTTATAAAAGTTTTTCTAAATCCAAAGTTATTGGACTAGTCATTTATATAAATCCCATAAAATCTTTCCTTATTGGAAAATTGGGATTTCATTAATAATATTTGGCAAGAATTATTTGGGATTAGCTAAGAATTGATTTATAGTTAAAATTTAAGAGAGACAAATACCACCTAAAGAGATGGTATTTCAAAAACAAAAATACAATCATTTCACCATTTTTGTTTAACCTTTCGGTTTAAAAAAGTGATCAACCCAGTTATAAATCGGAGATATAGGTTCATCTAAAACACCATCCTATTCCATGAATCTGAACAGGTAGGTTCTGATGGTTCATGTTCTGGTTATAGTGACAAAATTTGCTAAACAAATTTCTTTCTTCTCTTGGATTCGATTTTTGTAGTTATCATATTTGTGTGTTTTGGTGAATGAAATTGATTTGTTTGTGCTAGCAGAGTCTTGCAAAGTCGCCTGAGAATGATATTGATGACACCAAAGGGAATTGTCGCAGATAGAAGAAAGTGAGTGCGGAAGGGTAAAGTCAATGTAGGAGAAGTTGAAGAATGATCATCTCCATTTAAGGTTTATCACGTCGAACTTATCCAGTCATAACTTAATTTGACAAGCAAGTCTCTTTAATAGAGAAAAACAAAATAAAATATTATATAACATCATCCTATCTGGATGCAAACACTGAGACCATGAAAGTTAACAATGCAAGCATTCATATACCAACTATGTTGTATGTCTGATGTTTTCTTTTTTGTACATTATATAGCTTTCTTTTCGAAATCTGGGAATAGTCTAGTCCAAAGTAGGCAAACAAAAAGTAACATTACCGGTTAATGAAGCTATTTATGAGGAAGGTTCGAAGAAGAAATACAATCATCATGACACTCAAGATTTCGAATGTTTAGAACAAGCTAGTTAATCACTTTTAGCTAGAACATGCAACCCACGAAAATTCTTAGCCGAGAAAATTAACACTTTCAGTGAACAAACATTGGTCTGCGAAACTGATGGTGATAGACTGAACCAAAGGAAAACATAATCTTGTGTTTATTTTATAATAAATATTAAGTTATATATTTGTTTGCAGATCTCTTGAATTCGTGCTAATCACCCTCTAAAAATTTGCTCAAATCCCAGATTTTCTTAAAAGTTCCTCTAAATTTTATATACTGAAATTCTACCAAATCACTGATCCAATAAGCCCCACTTAGTGTTTGGGTCTTTTTTTTATTATAAAAATTAGTGTTGTTGAGCCAATGAAATATGAACCGAATAGGAAATAAAATTAGTGATAAATCTTATTATATACATAAATCTTGTTGTTTCAAGCGGGCAAAATGTAGAAAAAGAGAGATTTTAAAATCATTATTTCTTTTATTTTCTTTAGTGTTTGGGTCTTTTTTTTTTAATAAAAATTAGTGTTGTTGAGCCAATGAAATATGAACCGAATAGGAAATAAAATTAGTGATAAATCTTATTATATACATAAATCTTGTTGTTTCAAGCGGGCAATAACTAGAGAAAGAGAGATTTTAAAATCATTATTTGTTTTATTTTCTTTAGTGTTTGGGTCTTTTTTTTTAATAAAAATTAGTGTTGTTGAGCCAATGAAATATGAACCGAATAGGAAATAAAATTAGTGATAAATCTTATTATATACATAAATCTTGTTTCAGGCGGGCAATAACCAAAGAAAAAGCGTTTTAGATCACTGTTATTTTTTTGTTTTTTTTAGTGTTTAGATCTTTTTTTAATTAACATTAGTATTTAAAGTCAATGAAATTTGAAAGACATAGGAAATACAATTAGTGGGGATATAACTGTATAAATCTTATATATATATATAAATAATTTAGGTAAAAAAAAACTGAGCACCAAAATCTATCTATCTATCTAAATAAAGTAACAACTTCTCTTGAAAGTTTAAGAGTGTCCCAACTAAGCTATTACAATGAATCTCGTCTCACATCAGCTATGTTTTTCAAAGCTGGAAAAAATGGTCAAACTTACCTTAACACTTAGAGCTAGGAATTTGGATCATCATCCGCGGGTCCCGCCCCGTTTGACCTGTTGCGGGGTGGGTGCGGGTCGGTCATAGGCTTGCTCATGTCGGTTTTAACCGCCATAAAACATCTTACTTCTGCCTCTGATGTCTTCAAGAAATGAAGAACTTCATGAGTGATGAGAACATTATCGGAGATAGCTCTTCCGGGGACGAAGGCCGACTGGTTTTCTGAGATGATTGACGATAAGAGGGGTTGACGTCTCTTAGTCAATATTTTGGAAATGATTTTGTAATAGACATTACAAAGAGCAATCGGTCTGTATTCCATAACCGTCTGCGGTCTATGGACTTTCGGTATGAGCCTGATGTGAGTGTCGTTGATCCTATCCGGCAGTGAGCCAGTGATGAAGAACTGTTGTATCTCTTCTACGATTGACTCGCCCACATTGTCCCAATTTGAGTGATAGAAACCCGCAGAGAAGCCGTCTGGCCCGGGTGCTTTATCGGCATGGATAGAAAAGGACGCCTCTTTGATCTCCAGAGCCTTGGGTATACCAGTCAGTTGTTCATTGTTTGCTTCGGTGATGACCAGATCCAGAGCAAAATTTACCGTTTCCGCACTGTTTGTTTCCGAAGAAGAGAAAAGTTTCCCAAAGTATGAGACAATTACTTGGGCGATTTGCTCCTCCTTATGAACTTCTTTGCCTTGGTCATCCTCAATTACTGAGAATGTGTTGGCTCATCTTCGTCCTTTGGTAACAGAGTGAAAAAACCCCGAGTTTCTATCACCTAACCGGAGCCATAAGAGTCAGATTTAATGTTTCCAGTAGGCCTCTTCCGCTAGGTAAGCAGCCTTTAGATCTGTAGAGATTTGTTTGATTAGCACTGTGTCATTTGCCACATCTGATAGTGCCTCTTCAAGCTTAGATTTCTTTGTTTCGATTGTTATTCTGCTGATCCTCTACTGGTTTTTATTCCAAAGTGATATTGCCTTGCAGCTTGCTTCTATCTTCCCGCGCACTGATAGGTTTGGTCCATTCTCCCAGATTGCGCGGACCAGCTCTCGAATCTCACTGTTATCTTTAGACCGTCTGTCAAAGCAGAATAGTCCTTGTCTTTTCCTTTTGTGGGGCTCAAGAAGAGAGAGGAGCGGTTTATGGTTTGACCCCTCATAGTTCATGTAATGGCACCGTGCTGTGGGGAACAACTCTGCCCAGGAGGTGTTAGCAACGGCTCTATCGAGTCTGCATCGAACGAAATGATTTCCCCTCTGTCCTCTCCACAATAAAGGGTCTCCAGAGTGTTGAAGATCATAGAGCTCACCCTCCAAAAAGAAGGTGCGAAGATCAGTAAACGATCCTTCAGGCCGAGTTGGGCCTCCCATTTTTTCCTCATTGCTTATGATATCATTAAAATCACCGGTGATGAACCAAGGTGCATCTCGAGCTTCATTCAGTCTGATCAGATCCTCCCAGAAAAGCTTCCGGTTTGCTCTGTTTGTGTCACCGTAAATGAAAGAAGCATAGAAAGGCTTGCCTTCGAAATCAATAGAAGTATCAATCAATTTTTTCGTATCACAGAGAACATCAAGCTTTATATTGTCATTCCAAAGTAAAATAAGACCTCCTGCCCCGTGACCAGTAGGAGGAATAATGTAGTGAAACTCATACTCCAGCTCTTTAGTCTTTAGGAGTACTGTTTCAGTGGGATTTTTTTGTTTCAGAGAGAAAGATGATGTCCGGTCTTATGGTGCGCTTGATCTCTCTTAACCTCTGAATTGTCTCGGGACTCCCTAACCCTTGACAGTTCCATCCCAAAATTTTTAAAGAACGCGAGTTGATGGATTGGGAAAATCCATCTTCCTCTTCGCCTTCGGTGGGAGTAGCTTACTTAGTGGTTGGTTTTCTGAGCTATGATTTGACGATGATTGGTGGCCAGAAGCTCGGGAACCTCCGTCTCTGTCTCTGCCTTGGGGCACCACTTTAGTAGCATGAGTTGCTGGTGAATCCGTTTTGCGTTTACATGGGTGCGCCTTTTTGGTTATTTTCCTCTTACGGACATTTGAACCCCCCGTAATTAAAGGGCTTGCCGCAGGTTTCTTTGATCATGGAGGCCTTCCAGATTTGCGTTTTGGTGGTGGAGCAACATAGTTTCCCTCTGTTTCCTTTCCATTGGCTGGGGGACTAGCCTGAGGCTTGCAGGGATTCTAGGAGATATTATTGGGGTTAGTTCCACTATATGAGTCTCGAATGGTAGGTGGAGGGCATCTTTAACCATCTGGATAGTTGTTTCCTCCACTTCCCCAAGGGCATCTGCTTGTCGCAGTCGTTCCTTCCTAGCAGCACTCTCTGTCAGATCCGCGCATGAGGTATATTGTCTCATTGCATCCCGGACCTCTCCCATGTCCTTATTGACAGCCTCCAGATTGATAGGGTGGTTTATCTCCCGAGGAGGAATCCCTCCTGCAGCAGAACTAATCTCCGGTTTTGATCGGGTAGGTTCAATGTTGGTTTCCTCTAGTCTCATTCTTGGTGAACCAAAGCCTTGATTTGTTGGATTCCTTTCGAGTTGTGAAGGGGTGTGTTCTTGATGGCCTTGATAATTCTTGTTCACTGGCCTGTAGGTGAGTCCACGGGAGCGGTGGTCATTGGTGGACTGTCAAGAATACCCCTGTCTCTGGTGATGGGATGAGTACTGAACGCTTCCACGGTCCTCCGTAGCTTCACGCTCTGGTCTTCGGTAAGGGTGGTAATGGTTTTGGTTCCTCCCATGAGAGACTTGGGCTCGTTTATTGCGATAGTATCCCTCGGTTTCGTTGAGTCGCCTTTTCTCATTTCTATCTCCTGGATAGTTAGGCCTTCGGTGGTCTTCAGCTCTGGTAAGCTCATATGGTTCTCTACCTCGAGGCTGGTTCCTCTCTTCCTCTTCTTTGGTCTTTAAAGCCTCCTTCTTACGAGCTTTTGCCTCAAGGCAATCACGATATTCATGATCAAGGCGATGGCAAACTGAGCAATGCTTTTCATGATCAAGCTTGAGAGCGAGAAGAAAGGTGAAGGAGAAGAGCAAACTATGCACTGAAACCACTTGAAACGACTTCCAAACTCTTCTCCAACTCACTACTCTTCTTTTTACCAATATTTATTTACCCTTAAGTCTCTAAATCAACTAGAGAGACCTTTTTTGACACATCTCACAATTCAAAATTTGATTGTGTGAAATGGAGCTTTTTCGCGCAAAATTTCAAGAGACAAACACATAAGAAAAGAGAAAAGGTTTAGTTCCTGGAGAAAAAACGGTTTTTCGAGTCGACAGAAGATAAGTTTTCACAACAAAGGCAGATGATGACAAGCTTAGTTTACGATAATATCTTTTTACTTCTTGTGTGTGTCTTTATATTAAAATGAAGGATAATATTAAAATTTTAACATTAGATTTAGGTTAAAGCTATAGCTATAGTTATATGTTTTTTTAGCTAAAAATAATCGAAGTGGCATATTGTTAAAAGCTAAATTAGAACAAACTTAAGAAAAAATATTTCTATGATCTGTAAAATAATTAGACTATGTTTAGCTAAATTTATTATTTTTAAAACAAATAGACAAATTTGACGTGATAAAAATATATAAAATTAATTTAATTTTTATCTAAAAATAAGTTAAACATTTGAAATATATTTAAATTATTTGTATAATTGTGTATCCGCCAGTAGGGCGGGTTTAACCCTAGTTAATCTAAGATTTGAGGTTGAGGGGTGGGGGTATGGTGAGATAGAGTTTAGGAATGGAAAATTTAGGATTTTAATTAATTTCAAATTTTTTATCTTTTAAAAAATAGTATTTATGAAAATGTCTATTTTAATGAAGATAAAAATGAAAAATGATATCAATAATGTGGTAAATATGAAAAATTTCCCTTGTTATATAGAATCAATGCAACTACAAGAAAAATAGTTATAAATGTGTGGTTTGATGATGACATCTAATATTATCGAACTATAAACAAACCAGTTCACCTACTTGGATATCTCAATGCTGCACGTTTTTTTCTTCTTTTGATGAACTTTCACGCTACACGTTTTTCTATGGAAAACATTAGGGTATAGTACCGATTCTATGGGAAACAATTATAGATGTTTCTTGAGGATTTACATCTTATTATACAACTTTTAATCATATGTGGACACAGTCACTTGCTTATAGCCTCATATGATATAGATTTCGTGTGGCTGCTGCGGTTCCGTGCCCGCCTTCCTGCTTTTGTTCGTGGATCATAGGACTTCACCGGTCTTCTGTCCCGAGTATCTAAGGAGTGTAGAAGAATGTACAGCCGGTTCTTGAGCGATTTTCACTCAGTTTGTTCTCATTAATTCTCTTCTACATTGCTTGCGCGTTAATTGGCGGTCACAGTTATAAGTGTTGAGAAGTCCATTGGAAGCTATCTACTCCGGAGACATCACAGGAATTCCCAACATCCGAGGTAATGAGGAGAACTTCACGTTCTCGTGGTTAACGTCGATGGTAGAGAATTTCTTTCGATTTCTAAAGATTTTGAAAACAACCTAGCGGAATATGCCGAGTTTAGTGGATGGGCGAAGCTCGGTTGTAATACATTGATTTGAGAGCTTTTGTTTTGATCAAACTTGTAACCCGATCTGATTTCCCGGTTTTCCGGATTGATATATATATATATATATATATATATATATATTTAAAAAAATTACGCTAAAATCACATATAACATTTTAGAATACTGAATAGTAAACAATATGCGGGTACTCCAGAAAGAAAATGACGTAACTGGACAAGAAAATGGCACGACTAAAACTCTCAACCACTAACAAGCATATCAAAATGAATATCTTGTACACAAATTATAAAAAATAATCGAAATCAAAACAATATTTGGATTGAATACTCGTGTTATTGAGAACTCAACTGTAAAAATTCATTCATTTTTAATTTTATCTCCTTCTTCAGAAATTATCAGCCGTGTATTCATGGCATAAATATGCAATCTAGATTTTCATTCCAAATCTCATCATTATAAAATACTTGTAATAAAATAAAATCACACTAGTTAACATAGATAATTTTATTTATAGACTAAATCGGTTGGAGTAACATTTTAATAACATTCCCAAAATTACACATGTACTCCTCACTGAGTATATCATTTAACTTGGGATACCAAAATTACAATTAAACCTTCCATCAACATGGGCCTTCACACTATAATCTTTTTTTATTTCTTTTCAATTCCTTCTTGTTTTAGTACAAGAGTTATATTTCCTCATTTTCGATTTAATTGTCATTGTAAAGTAAAAATTTCATTTATGAATAAGTATTATTTTATGATTTAATATAGAATTTAATAAAATTATATGCTATTATAATTTTTTATTGGTTAAAATATAATTAAATTTATAAATAATAATATTTTTATTTTTAAAATATCTATATTAAATATTTTTTAATCTATATACAAAAACATAAAACAATAACAAAAATAAAAAGTAAAAACAAAGGCATAAATGAATTAAGAAAATGCCAAAATCCAGCTGGTGGGTGTGACCCCACATTCTCATCGACATCCATCAATGTACCCCTCTTATCAAACATCGACTATAAGCCAATACACGTTTTTTTTTAATCAGGTGTTGGGTTTGCGCCCCACCACCTAAGTCCGGTGACAGCCTTTGTCTGTACCTTTTATGGTCCTAGACACACCTCCCCAAATCGTGGCCTAGAGACCTCGAACCTCTGATCTCTCGGCCAAGGAAATACTACTGGACTATCACGCCTTTGGTACTACAAGCCAATACAATTTGTTACTTCGTTTCTTTAATTCTCCAATATCTATGTTATCATCGTTTCTTATAAAATGATTTTTGTATGTATAGCTAGATGTTTTTTTTTTGGTTTAAAAAAAGGTGGTAAGGACCACCTCTCCTCCCCCAGGGGGATGTTAAATCCCTGGTAGCCAGCGGGGTTCGAACTGCGGGTTCACCGTATTGGGGTTATTCCTCAAGTGCCTCTAGCCCACCACCGCGTGGTTGAATTGAAGGACGTTGAAGGACGTTGTTTTACTTCATATACTTAAATAGTTCTCCATGTACTAGAAAACAATCTAAAATAAAGAAAATAACTGTTAGGAAGCAATAATGGTGGATATTTTACAAAACACTGTGTCTGTACATATGTATGTACATTGCATGGATCGAACGTCTACCTACGTGAAAAGCAAGTCATCAGGTCTGACCACTATGAGATTCAGACTGATCTCATAAATACTTTTCCTCTTTAAAATATTTTTTCATTCGTTTTTTAGAACATCTTCAACCCTACCACTCCATTTGTTATTTAATTTTTTTTTAAAAATTTAAAACTAACTAATCGCGAGTCGCCATATGTTAGTGGAGCCTGAAAACAGTATAAAAAGTGGTACTTAATTAAGCATTTTAGAAAATGGTACTTAGAGAGTGCTTAAAGTTTTAGTGGACCCCACACGCTAAACATCATTCTTAATCGTGCTCTTAAGAATTATAATACATGTAAAAATCATTATTTCTTCTATTTAATGATTTGTAATAATATATTTGTTTTATTTATCGAGCTTAATATATACAAAGACTGAAACCATGATCAACCCTAGCATCCCATTTAGAGTGCATATTATTATTATTATTTTTTTTTTTTTTTTAAATTAAAAATGAACCAATCGCGGGTCGTCACGTGTCAGTGAAGTCCGTGAATAGTGCAAGAGCTGTTGCTTATTTGGGCATTTTAGAGCATCATTATCGCAGGGTATCTTAAAAAAAATTATTTTTTTAAACTTTTTGTCTAAAAAAAAAAAATTTTAAAAGCGCACAATCGCGGGCCACCACGTGTCTGTGGGGTCCGCGAACAATGCAAAATACCGTCTACCAACGTATCTTGTTTTGCATATATAAGGAACCATTTTTGTGTGTTTACGTGGGCCAGCCCACCCCTAGATATGCTCATCAATGAGCGATAATGATGCTCTTAAGAAGTGGTGCTTAGAGGTTGCTTAGCTTTTTGGTGGATCTCACACGCTAAGCAACCCTCTAAGCACCCCCATTAATCTTGCTCTGAGTCAGCAAGGATGAGATTCTTCTGTTCAACATGTTTCCTTTATTAAGAACTCTTTTCTTTATTCTTCTCTTATTACAGCCTTAGAGCACTTTTAATGGATCTCTTAGAGGGGTTCTTAAGGAGAATGGTCCCACAGTTTTTTAAGAACCATATCTTAAAGTCCCCAAATAAGAGACTTAGACCATGATTATTGGTGGTCATTAAGGCGGAAGTCCTTAGGAACAGTTAAGAATTTGTTTTTTAATTTTCAAAGGAAAAGTTAAGGACGTCTCTTATAGAAACATGTCCTTAACTATTCATAAGGACTTCCGCCTTAATGACCACCAATAATGTTGCTCTTAGAGCACCCTCAATGGGGGATCCTAAGGGAGAGTCCTTAGGAAAAAATAATTAAATAATTAGTGGACTCCATGAATAGTTAAGAATTTGATCCTTAAAACCCCTCCCTAAGGACCGATCCTTAGGGAATCCTCACACTGTTTGCGGGCCCCCGCGACACGTGGCGGCCCGCAATTAGTTAAATTTTTTTTTAATAATCTGAAAATTAAAAAAATAATAAAAAAAGAATAGTTAAGGATCCACAATGGATAACACCATTGTGGATGCTCTTATTTGCTTGGGTTCTTGTACTGTTCGCGGACCCCACTGACACGTGGCGATCCGTGATTGGTTCACTTTATTTTATTTTATTTTTAAATCAAAAAAATAAAAAATAAAAATAAAAACCCTTTAAGAAGTTCTAGCGTTAAAGATGCTCTTATAGTTACTATACACAGTTCATGATTCCATCACTCTCTACGCACTCTGGTTACAATTTTATATTAAAAACCAAGTCTCTGCAATGTTATGAATTAATTGTCCATCTCTCTTTCCACACCAATTAACAGCTCGTTATATATAATACTAGGGGTATGCCGGCGCTACGCGCCGGTTTTTCTAACATTTTTTAATTATATTGATACATAATTTAAATATATAATTTGGTCATTAATACACATTTTATGTTATTTTACATATTTATAACATATTTCCATGATATCTTAGAAAATAAACTATTTATCAAAGACATGAAGATATATTAATTTGATTATCCTTTCAATGTAATTGATTTTATGCTGATTGCAAAATAAATTAAACTCTAATCATATGCATGAAAATTATTAAAGATTTACATAAGAGTATTTTTTTTATTTTCATATAACACATGTTGCATTTGAAAGAGTTTACAATAATAAGATATGTTTTATACTTTAAAAGAAATACACATGGATAGTCGACATTAATATTCTATTTGTTTTACTGTTATTATTTCATAATGTGGATTTATTTTGTCAAACTAAATTTCAAATGGAGCCCAAACCAAACAAATATTATTACAATATATTATAATCACGTACTTAGATGAACATTAGACTCCAATATTATCAAGAGGGCTGTCTTAGAATCGATAGGAAAATATAAAGCATATTTTGCTTATTTAAGTTGGCAAAACCTAGTTTTTACAAAACATGATAAATGATCCAATATAAAAATATATGATGCATATTTTGTGTATATTATTGGCAGAACATATATTTTCATATAATCTTACTTCAATTTTATATATATTAAAAATTATGAAAAATTAAAAGTTATATTAATATATTAGATCAACATAATAAGATGATACTTGGAAAGTGAGATTTTATTAATTTAATAAAATTGTGGTTAAGTGTTTATTTTTTTTTGCTACGCCCGTTTTTTTACAAATATTGTGTATTTATATAATACAGATTTTGTTAAGTTATATTTATATTCCAATTTTTTTTTTCAAATATGTACCATTAAAATCGGGAAAATATGCGTGCCCAGTATGTTATAGTGTTTTCCAAAGTGTTATTATACACGTTAGATTTTTAGAATCTTTTAGTTACGAAGTTAATATGTCACATACTATAATTTGATTGCTCCTATTTGATTGTTACTGTGTTAGTGTATAAGATTACTATTCGGTTATCAATTTTATTGAACGTACTATTTCGGTTTAATTATTGTATTAATTTATTTCATTTACCGTTGAACTAAAATATCTTCTAGTAAAACAATAATAATATCAATACTATTAAAACAAGATCAATTTTTATTTACTTGCAAGTAGTCTAGGTCGGACCATTATATTTATTTAGTTTCCTATTTATTTTCCTACAACTGACATAGTTATTATTAAATATATATTATATCTAACTAATTATTTTAATATTTTCAAAACATGATATCTAAAAAGATATTATGAAGTATCTTTTTCTAAAATTGGATTTTCATAATATCTCTTAAGATCTTTTATTTAAAATGTAAATATAAATTTCTTTTTAATATCTGTTTTTAAATAATAAAATTCAAAATTAGCATTAAATATAATTCAAAACGAAAATTAATTCATTGTTTCATTTATATAATAAGAAATAAATTTCTATAATATATATAATTTATATTCATAATTAAATTACTACACCAAGTAATAAATATAGAGTAATTTAATTCTTTTATTAAATATTTTATAAATTATAAAATAACAGAATAAAATATATTCATGAACTTTACAACATACTTCAACTTATTAAATAATATTAAAATATAATATATAAATAAATATATAATTTCATAATTTAATATACATATTCAAATTAAAATATTAAAAATTATTTAATTTTTTTTGTTATCTAAGTAAATAGCTTAGTCAAATGGCATCACATCCGATCATAATCAGAAAAATGCGATGGACCCAACCAATAATTTAATATATTTATCAAGTATGAGACATGTATAATAATGCTGAAAAATATAATAATAAAATAAAATTTTATGAATATAAAAAATCAAAAATTTGTACTATAATTTAGTTTCAAAATATAAGTAAAATTGATACGAGTCAGATTATATCTTTATTTTTTTCAACAGTCCCACTGTGAAGATTCAACAGTTTAAAAAATATTCAATATGTCTATTGTAATTATCTAATAAACGTGGTTCTTACATCACTGGAAACAAATCCGATAGTGATCTCTTATTGAGGGAGTCCGTTGGCAAATTTTTTTGCATAAAAGATAAACGAAAAGAAAAATATAGAGAAACGACACACTATTTATTCTTTTATTTTATTTTATCAAAATTTGGTAATAAATCAACATAAGTGTGAAAATAAAGTATATAATTAGTTTTACAGTTATTACTTTTTAAATAATAATTTTTGTAAATTTATGCACTTTAAATTTAGAGCTAAGCAAATACTCATGTCAATTTTGAAGGTTGTTATAAATACATACATCACTTATGAAGATATCATAGTCAGTGGTATTAACTCATACAGATTGTAAACACCATAAATATTTTTAATACTGTAATTTGAACTTAATTGTAAGTGAAAAATGCAAGCTTAGTAATTTAAAATAAAAATAAATTAATTGCGATTAATAATATATTTTCATAAAAACCTAAATATGCAAGATAAAAAAGATATTTGGATTATAACTAAGGTTTAACAAATTTTTTATTCATTTCACATTTGTTCATTATCCCATACATATTTTAAATAGTAGAAACAATAAATTGTGAGTTTCACTTATATTTAATTCAATTCACAAAATCATATTCAGTTTACTATTTATATTTTTTTGGTAAAATACTATTTATAGTTCTCTAACATAAATGTAATGTATGTTTAATATATATATATATATATATATATATATATATATTAATTCAGTTATATTTGTATAGCTCCGGGCGTAGCCCGGTTAAAATCTCTAGTTACTATAAAGAAGACATTATCTCTCTTCTTTCATCAAATAGAATGATCATAACATGACACCTGTCCCATCATATTTAATCACAAGTCTTCAAAGAGTTTCATTTATATTTGGGCTATTTTGTAGGCTTTAAACACCAATGATAGTCTCTTTAGAATTGGGCCAGTGACACCAATAAGATTCTATTTAGAACTGGGCTATCAAATACATCACATGAAATTCCAAATTAGTTTCATGAATAGACCGACTCACAGCTTTTTGACGACGTTGCCTTCCTGGTAACGTCTTGGTGTCGATAGAGGTTTTATCTCCTTAGTCTGAAAACGCAGCAAATTTAGTCAATGTTATTTACGCTGCCTTTAACACAACCAACCCACTCCTCCCACTTCGTTTCATTCAATGCATCGTTTCTTTCCTCCAGGGTCACGAATCTACTATAAATAAGGGTCTTCGATTCTATGAAATGTATCAGTCAATCTTCAGTCATAGCTTCTCTCGCCGACTTGAAAGCGATGTTGTTCCAACACTAAAGAGTGTAGTCTGCCATGAATAAACATAAAAGTACGACATCAGGCAGCCAGATTAGAGAGCATAGGAGTAGAAGAGGCGACATGATGATTTGCACCTTTGAGCTGAGGAGCACCGAGGATTGGTCTGTGAAGTAAAGAGGAAGAACGGAGGAGACCAAGCCGACACTGCCTCCCCGCTCTGGCTTAACCACCGAGAGGAGACCACGCCGAGCATCACCGGAGAGAAGACCATCAGAAGCTTCATACAGAGAGAAAAGAGGTTCCATAGGCTTCACCAAGAACAGAGAGTGAGAGATTTACACCTATTACCGTGATGGATGACGTCATCATGAAACCACATGCCGCCGTTAAAGCTACTCACGTGTCCAAGACAAGAAGTCGGTGAAAGGGCAAAACGGTAAATTACAGACTTGAAATCAGCCGGGTTCTTAGACAGATCTGAAGACAACGACATGAGTACAATTAGCTAAACCCAAGCAAGAAATTCGGATCAATATAAAATCCAAAACGAAACAATAAAAACTTAGACGAATCAAACAAAGAGAAGAGACCTATGAACAAAGATTTGCTTGGTTCTTTGGCATCACAAGAAACTAGAGAGAGATAACTACCTCCAGAAAAGGAGATAAGAGAGAGACGATGAAACGCCGTCAGAGAGGAAAAGAAAAAAAATGAAATTAGGGTTTTCATTTTACTAATTAGGCCTGGGCATTCGGGGTCCCAATCGGTTTTCGGTTTTATCCAATCGGGTTTCGGTTTTTCGGGTTTATCAAAATCAGCCCCATTCGGGTTATATGAAAGTTTGGTTCGGGACCGGTTCGGATTTTATCGGGTTCGGGTCGGGGTTAGTAAATCTTCAAAGAACCGGTACAACCCAATCTACTTTCGGGTTCGGATCCCAATCGATTCTTCGGTTTAGAAGTACATGATTTGTACCTACTTTGTAACCAAAACATAAGTAAAATCGGTTCTTCATTTTTAAACTATCTGATTTGTACCCATTTGTAACAAAAAAATAAGTAAAATCGATTCAAAAAAAGAAGAGCAACTCAAACGTGATCTTTTAAAATCAAACAAAAGGTAAACATAGTTATTGAAAGAAAGAAAACCAAATAAAAGAAGACATAACACAAAAACCAAATTCTCATCGAGCTTATGAAAACCAAGTTCTCATTCGATGAAAACAATTCCAAACTCTAAGAACTTCAAGTTTCAACCACCACCTTCAACAATCAACCTTCAATTATCAAGACGCTGAACCGGAAACTTTATAACAGAAAATTCAATGACAAGAAATTAGACATACATTAAAGAAGATAATAAAAAGAATCTACATTTCAAGAATAAACTAACATTTTTCAAGTCGATCTAACCAGAATCTATATTAACCTAAGTATTAAACACAAACATTAATATTAACAAAATACCAAATATATATTAAGTTAGGTATTTGAGTGAATTATTCATGTAATAGATAATTATTTTAGATGTTCAAAAATATCTTAGTGTGTTTTTGATACATATTAGGAATTGGATCATGTTTGGTGTAAGTTATTTTTGTGATTTTAAATTTTTCGGGTTCTATCAGATATCCATTTAGGTTCGGGTTCGGTTCGGATAATACCCAAAACCCGAAATACCATAAAATAAGATCCATTCGGTATTTATGTCGGGTTTGGATCGGTTCGGATTCACTTTTATCGGATCGGATTCGGTTCGGGTTTTCGGGTTCGGTTTATTTGCCCAGCCCTATACTAATATTGTACTAGGAAAACAAATTTAACTAATGAAACTTAAGCTTGAATTAGTAGATTTTTCACGTGCTAAACCAGAAATTAAATTTGTAATTTACAAAGGTAAGCAGATTTGATTTTGAATCCTCCTTTCTCTATGCCTAAATCTCCGTAGACTTAGGATATACACAATTAATGCTTACACACAGTTTAATTCCCAGAAAATTGTTTCCTATAGAGTTTCATATATTCCACATTTTCTTGATTCTTTTAAAATCTTTATACTTTGATTTTTAGAGATGTCATATCCTAATAAAAAATTGGACAGTCTATACATAATAACATAAAAATCTTAACTAAAACTATAATAAATATTAAAACTGTTAAGATACATAATTTAATGCTTATACATAAATTTAAAATTAACATAAAAAATTACAAATAAATTGTCCACGGTATTGTTAATAATATTAAGTTTAGAAAATGTTTCTATATCAATTTCCTCCGAACACTAAATCAAATAGGTTTTCATAATAAAATTTTATCATTTTTTTGTTCCAATTTTTTTATCAAACCGTAACTAATAGACAAACATGATTTACAATAGATATTTTTCACTTCATCCATATTTTTATTCAGTTTTATTAAATTATAATTTTAATACTTCAAAAATTACTTATATTTAGATGCTAAACTATTTTAATCCCACTAATTTTGCTTATATAGAAGTTAAACTATATGATTAAATTATTGATTAAATTATTGAAATATACTAAACCAGTGTCATTATCATGTTAAAACTTCTCAAAATCATAATCATAAAAATATTTTCAGAATTTTTATTTGGCCATAAAGTGGTATTTGTAATTTTACTACTCATCTGGATTACATTTGAATTTGATTAACTAAAAAGTATAGAATTGCGTTAAAATAAAATTAAATCACATAGATGTGTCATATGCTACTATTAAAGACAAATGAAAAATTTAAAGGATATTGTATCAAACCGAATAGCCCACCAAGTTTTCTATATGATAGATAACAAGAAAAAACATCTTAATTCTTTGCTAACAATTGTGTAAAAGATTTTAATTTTACATTTGTCTAAAAGGTTTTACAATAGTATTTCGAAAACAACATCGACAATATCATAGCACATCTGCTGTGTTTGTATGACAATGTTTTTACATATAAATATAATAATGTTATGTATAAAAAAACTACTCTCAATCAACTAATGTTAGGTAAATTTGGATAAACCACGGACTATCAACCAATGTTAGGTAAATTGGGATGAAAATGAAAAATCAAAAAGAAAAGCGTCAAGTTGGTGGAAGCGCATCAAAAACACCACTACTACAAGTATATAAGAATGTTTGTTTTTACAATTTGAATAAGAATTATGTTAGTTCATGATTTTCAACACTGTTTTTTTTATCAAGGTATTATAACACTGTTTTGAAGATAAGTAAAAAACAAAATTATTTAAACCTTTTTAACAGACACCAACACGGAATTACAACTTAAGCTTTGTCGAATAATGAAGATTACAGCGTTTTCGAAAAGAAGATTACAATTAAAGCATCAAAAGTTAATAGTTGTGAAGTGTGTTCGAATGCAATAAACTCACACCATCATCCTACATCAATAAACAACAATGACATATGCTTATAATCTTTGCACCGGAAATTTTTCAGTTACACCAAAATCATAAAATAATGTAAAATACTGGTTCCAACCAAACATAAACACAACCTAATGAATTTAGAAACAAACTTCATAAATATTTTGACAAAGCATCTAATCTCGCGCGAAGCGCGGGTTTTTCCTAGTTTTATTATATAAGAGTCTTTAGAATTCAAACACTAAAACAAAAATATATTGTAACTGTATGTACGTATATGTTGCTTTTGTTTGTCATTGACTCCTTTCTAAAAAATAATTACTTTTCACTTATTAATTTCATTTAAAATAAATCCAAAGTGGTCATTATGAATTTGTCGGCGTCTAGAACTAAATCCAAGGTCTGCGGTCCACAACTTTGTGATCAAGAATGTCTTTCAGTTTTAATTTTTGAACGATATAATTTTTTTAAAAAAATAATATTTTAAAAAAATAATATTTATGAAAATATCTTTTTTAATTAATGTAAAAATAAAAAGTGATATCAATAATGTAGTAAATATGAAAAATTTTCCTTCTTATATACAATTAATGCAACTAAAAGAAAAATATTTATAAATGTGTGGTTTGATGATGACATCTAATATTATCGAACTAAAAACAAACCAGTTCACCTACTTGGATACCTCAATGCTGCACGTTTTTTTTTCCTTTGATGAACTTTCATGCTACACGTTTTTCTATGGAAAACATTAGGGTATAATACCGATTCTATGGGAAACAATTATAGATGTTTCTTGAGGATTTACATCTTATTATACAACTTTTAATCATATGTGGACACAGTCACTTGCTTATAGCCTCATATGATATAGATTTCGAAAAATATCATAAATATCAAGTTAATTTATTCATAAGATTTTTACTTTTGTTGGTCTATCTTATTTGATATTGTTGTTTATTTTATTTTGAAACATTTTTAAAAAATATTAACATTTTTGGAAAATAACAAGGATGGTGATTTGTGATAATATAATTGATGTTATAAATTATATGTAGACAATTCAATAACTTATAGCCTCAATTTATATAGTATATAGATTTTAAAATAGACATCAAATTGAATGAATGGAATTGTATATTTACGTCCGCAAATAGGTAATCGCACTTTTTACTGTTTCAGAGCCTCACACTAGGCCTATCTATTGTTTCAAC
>CAJHQP010010575.1:0-18150 GCA_905132765.1 Moricandia arvensis
TCGGCCTCGCGTTGACCGCTTCGGTTGCATTATGCTCCACGTTTTGCTTCTTTTTTGTTTGACGGGCTTGAAAGTCGGGTGTCAACATTGAGCTCTGTGACATGCGAATGTGTGCAGAGTTCCTCCCTTTCAGAAAAGCTATGAGCTCCGAAAAGCTATGAGTACCAAAGCAGATCGCTTGCTAGTAACATCCACACTTACTATGAATGTTTGAAGGGACCAAAGGAGAACCTGTTCACTAGTTCATTCTATGTTTTACTTTAGGGGAAGAAAATTACCACATTTGACCATGGTATTTTTTAATTTTAGTATTTTATGTTCTTTAGATTCGTTTTAGACCCTTTACTGGTTTCTGTATGTTTCACTGCATTTGGAAGATTCCAAAGCAATTTGAGATGCAAATGCATCAAAATTTTAGCAATGGGCGGAGAAATTCCCACCGTTGGATAAAGCTCATATTTTTAAAAAGATATATAATTAAGTTAACATTCCAAGTTTGCCGGTTTAAGATCAATCCATGGTCTAGATCAAAAAATTATGCACGTTTAACTGACCAATGGTCCATCTGGCGAGCGAGAATAAGATGTCGAGATTATAGCATAGTGTCGACCCAACACCACATGGATGTTGAACGAAACTACTCTTGATCTACTCTCGACGAGTTTTTATCAACTTCCAAAAAATTTACTTTGACCAAAAAATTTCCCTATTTTAATCTATATTTACTATTTTCCAACAACAATTTAGGCTACACTTCTTTTAAGTTTTGTTTTGATATTGGGAGAGTAGAGAAAAAATTATTTGAGAGTCTTCTTGGCACTCCTGTGGATTTATCCATGATTTTTATTCAGTCTTTGATTATGTTTTTCTCTAATAATGTCTAATCGATCACCCTATTAGATTTAGGGATTTATTGTGTTATGAAGAACATGTGATTTCTAGAAATGTTAGGGTATTATTTATTACATACTTCACCAGAATCGATATTTATGCGTGTTTCTATAATAGTTAACTATGATCTTGATCTTCGGATAATTGTGAGACACGAGAGTGTAATCAACACCTAAACTGAATCATGTTGAGTTAAGTTTTTAGTCGCATCGAAAGTTGGTTTACAACTTACTAAACAAATTGAATTGGAACTTATTGCTTGTCTAAAGTATTGGATCCACAGCGAGAGTTGGCTTTCGAGGATTTAGTCATCTAATAGTAATCACAATGAAAGTTGGATGGCTTACTTGTGAATCGAATTCTAGGATTGTTCTTCATGAAACTAGAGGCACCTATTGGTTTCAGTTTTGAATCACATGTTTGATAAATCCTTGAATCTAATGCTTTACCTATTTATCTACTTTCTGTTTTCTTTATGCTTAGCTTAGCTTAACTTGAAACCATAAGTTTATTACGTGATCTCCAGTGCATGTGGATTCGATTCTTAAATACTACGTTGACACTCTTATTTGTGAGAATTTCTTGAGGTTGATTTGAGATATTAAGTAGAGTGATTGCAGGATTCTGGGTTATAATTCCAAGGGCAAAAAGACAAATTCCTTGAAGCCGTGATGATGAATATAATGATATACGCGGTCATAAGGCCAAGAAATGTAGGGCGAAGCCATAATTATGAGAACTGTGATATGGGCGGCTGTAATGTTGAGGCGTATGGTCGAAGCCAATGAGCCGTGATGATGAGGACCTTGATCCGCTTGATTATAATGCTGAAGTAGATAGTTTAATTTGTATATGATTTGTATTACTGATTACATTGTTTTGGTTATACGAAACTCTTGCTGAAAATGTTTCATATAATTTCTTTTTTTTATTTCTCCGAAAATGATTTGATATATCTCGGTATTACTATACTAAAGATGCTTCATGCAAGTTTACGAGAGATTTCTCTGTAAAATTAATGGGAAGAGTGTTTCTGGTAATTCACTTGCAATGTTAATGATTAAGGAGGAAAAGTCAATGGGCTAGAAGACTTGGTAATCCAGAAAGAAGATTATTCGACTAGTGACGGTAACTTGTAAAGCGAGCGGGGAGACTATAAGGAGTGAGGAGAACGTTTCTCATTATTCTGTGTGATGCTGGTCTATTTTCCGGCAAACTAATTCATGTGATTTCTAAATTTTAGACGAATGCATTTTCGTGTAGCTGTATAATCTTTAACGAAAGCTGTTTCTCGTAAGTCATACAAGAAACGCTTTGTGTCAGGTTTTATGAGATATGATTCTTATCAAAGTAGAGTATTGTTTACAGCTACCTGGCGAAGTTAACGAGCGAGAAAGTAAGTTTTCCTTGTTCAATTTTTGTATCACCAATTTATACATAATACCAACTTGTTTTCCTGTTGACTGTTCCACTGTCTACCGAAAAGATGGGATTGGCGGAGATTAGTTGTTAGATCTGAGCTAGGACGAAATGAATAAAGACAACCGAACTAGATTTGTGGGGCAATTACAAAGACGTTATATCAAACTAAAAGATATTTTATTGATGTTTATCTTGGGAAATACCGAAATGAGAAATAGCCGGAGCCGAGAAAAGCTTCCTAGAAAACAAAGATCGGTCATAAGTAAAAGAGGAATTAAAACTTAGTATCGGCTGTCTACCCTCTTTTTCCTCACTTCCTCTCCTCCTTATATAGTCGTTTGGAGGTGCCCTAGTTACGTTCGCCTTATTGGGCTTTTTACTCGTCGAGCCGAGCATCGAGGCCGATGAAACACGTCGCCAAGCCGCGCATTCCTAGCCATCCCATTAAGTTGACTAGAAATGGCCTTCCTCGGCTAAAAGAATTATACAGCTAAGCTGAATGTTATTAGTCACGAGCCGAGCCAAATGACCTATACCTAATGGGCCAGGCCGGGTATTTCACGGGCCTTGTAGGGGATAAAATCCACCATCTAAAGTAAGCCTCCCCCCCTAGTTCACTGATGTTCGGGATGATCGATCTCAATGAATTTGTGGGTCATGGTTCATGAATACTCGGTCTGGCACGAGAATGTCGGTTTGTCGAAAACCGCAGGATTGGAACGAACACTTTATTGGAATAATGTCGGACGGTTGAGAATCCGTTGCCTGCTTAATTTGTGTCGCTCAGGGTAGGTCGGGGGGAAGCGATCTTAATAATAAAAAATGTCGTGTTGACTCCTGCCGAAGAGCTGAAAGGTCGCTAGAAGTCTAACGGTCGCAGGGGAGAGTGGGTATTCAATGGGTCTCAGGCCCATTTATGCCAGATGTCGAAAGGTCGCGAGGAAAGGTGGTGGATGTGGGGCTTTTCGGGCCCAATTA
This sequence comes from Moricandia arvensis, assembly GCA_905132765.1. Taxonomy (NCBI): domain Eukaryota; kingdom Viridiplantae; phylum Streptophyta; class Magnoliopsida; order Brassicales; family Brassicaceae; genus Moricandia; species Moricandia arvensis. Next base: position 3,292 of record CAJHQP010010575.1, read on the forward strand.
GGCTTCCCTAGACCTAATTATTTTGTCTTTGGGAGACACGACTACTTCTCCCTTATAAATAGGCAGCCTCTCCTTACTCCTCTCATTCTTCTCTGCTCACAAAGATATCCCCTCTGTCTCTATATTCTCTTCTCTTTACTTCTCTCTCTAGGTTATCCCCATAGAAATCAGGTAGAGCGATTCCTCGGGCATTTTGACTTCGAGAAAAAGATTGTCTCGAGAACAGAAAGGGAAAAACGTGGCTGCCTCGTCGAGTCCTTTTAGGGGTTGTCGGCCGACAAGGAGACACATGATGAATTAAATCTCGTTCACCGAGACGCGATGATGGACACAATGAACATGAGCCTAGTGCAGAGGATGTTAGTCGCTGATGCAGAGAGACTCTTTAGGGGTGAAGACGATGGTAATGGAGAGTCGTACGTTCCTGATGATTCGGATAACTCGGACGATCCTAGCATGCGTTCCGACTTTGTCCCAGTATGCTACTGGCCAGATGGGGTTTATGTCGATCTCCCGGCGGTTGCTCCCGAGATCCTTCGTCCTGCGAAGGTGGATGGAGAGTCCTGGAAGAATGTGGAAGAACGAGGTCGACTCCGGGAAGAATGAAGAAGTTGTTGAGGGAGTGCAATGCGATAAGGGTGACATCCCATATCCCTACACACACTCAGAGACACTGGTCACCACCCGTGGGGTACTAGTGAGTCTACGAGTAGTATTTCCCGCACGACACGAAGCTCTGGTTTCCCATCCCCTGACTCATCACGTCCTACGTGTTTCGTTAACCATCAACCAATTCCTATACAATTCTTTTCGTATAGCTGTAGCTCTATTGGTGATGGTAGCAGAGATCGACATATCGCTGAACGTTCGAACCTTTGAGGAGCTTTTCTTTATCAAGCCGATGCCAGATGCCCTATACTAGGTAAGATGAAACCGAATTATGACATCCTTACCGGTCACCCGAACAAGACTCTTGACTGGCAGCATTATTACTTCTATGTGAAGTCTAACAAGTTTACGTTCGAAAAACCGCCGAGCAACGACTCCAAAGTTCTTTGGAATTGCCGTATCGGTCGATAGCTGCTTCCAAATAAGTGTTTTTCTCGTGGTTATAACTGATTTTTATGTAACGCAGTTGATCACCCAGAATACAATCGATTACCCCAAAGATTTTTCGACAACTCCGGAGCCCTAGCAGCGCTGAGTCACCAACGCTGGCCAGAGATCAGCGAGGAGAGGATTCGTCGAGTTCTAAACCGCATCGCGAAATGTAAGTCTTCTACTGATCCGTAATTCTTTCGCCATCGATTTTCTCGCCTTAACTTTTTTTTGTGTGCAGGTGATTGGGTTTCCAACCTGCCTGCACAATTTATCTCGGACAGAAAACGTTTGTCGCTTTGCACGAGGGGGAGCAACAGTTGGTGACGAGAGCTAGGAAGATGAAAGAGCTGCCGGATCTCAGTTCTATCATGGAAAGTCAGCTAGTCCCGCCTCGGACCAGTTTCAGTCCGTGATATAGGCTCTATATAGGGTCTATTGTGTGTGTCTATGCTATGTTTTATGGTCTTTACAGGTCCATGCACATTTTGGAGTTACATGGAGATACTTGGAGCTTTTGGAGCATTTAGAGGAGAATAATCTGTAGCTGATCATTGTGAGACTCGAAGTACAAAGACTCTCGTCGATCGACGACACTATCTCGGCATCGACCGATGTTACATGACCAAGATCGATCAATGTTGCACATCTGCCATCGATCGATGACCAATTCGCAGACAGCCAATTTCAAGGCCCAAGTTAGAGACATGACACAAGATTACAAGATTACCCTTGGATGATTTTGACCTAGACTTTAGGGTTTTATATTTATACTTTATGTATGGGCCCCAAAAAGGGGTGCTGGGTATGTGTGTGTGTGTGTGTGTATGTGTGTGCGCACAAGCACTCCATCATAGTTTTAGGATTTATATAGGGAGAAGATTCATAACTCCTTAAGAAGATTTGTATTGGAACCCAATATTTTGTCTATGCATTGTATTCAGATTATTATTTTTACTTTGATCATGTCTGAGTAGTTACTTATTAGATTTAGGGTTGAATGATAAAAGTCATGGATTAGCCCTTAAGTAAGATTGCTAGTTAAGTTAATATCCATCAATTGAGTTTGTACTTAATGCTTGCATTCTAGAGTAGCTAACTAGGATCTTGAAAGTAGGACATGGATAACTACGAGAGTAGGTTTTGTGCCATAATAGACTCCACTGAACTAGGTTGTCAGGCGCATGCGAGAGTTGGTCTAATTAACTTGGTGAACATATCAAATCTGTTCACACTTCCTTTTGATTTCACCGTCGATCGACATAAGGACTTAGCCGTCGATCGACATAAGGACTTAGCCGTCGATCGATGGTCTTTCCTTTTCCTCGCATACGAGAGTTAGAGTTAAAAGGGTCAGAATAGTTAATATTTGAGTTCTAGAATATTTACATATCTATGCATCTTATCCCCTATAATTCATAAAGATTGAAACCCTAGATCTAACATATTTACATTTACATCTAATTAGATTATATTTCAATATTACATTATTAGGATATTTCCATATTTACAGTATTAGCATACTTTCATATTTACATTACTAGCATATTTCCATATGTATCTACACCTTCTGATAAGGACTCTTCCTTTAAACCAATTACTTGTTATCAATATATATAAACACCTAGCTTAGTCTTAGAAATAATAAATGTATTGTGTGCCATTGTTCTCTGTGGATTCGATCCCTAAGTACTACACCTTATCTCTATTGGCAAGAGTATTGTTTCGTGTGTTACGATTAAAGGTTAATTTGATAGTTAATTTTTAGGATATTTATACCCTTCTAGAACAATAAACAATCCTTAGTCAAATTTGGCGCCGTGCCGGGAACATTGATCCATTAGATTTAATTTCTAGGATTAGTCTATGTTTTTTGTTACTTTCAAGTTATGATTTTTATTTTTCTTTGTTTTTCAGGTGCATGCAAAAGATTACCCAGGAGCAACAAAGGACAAGAATTACTGTTCTCAGACCCACATCAACTCGAGCGTCGACCGACACTTCCTTACGGACAGCATCGACCGACATCGGGAACTCTATCATCGACCAAGATTAATCACTTAGCATCGATCGACAGCACCTCACACGTATCGATCGACGACAGAAGATGAGTTCAGATGGTTGCGCTTATAATAATGGTTCAGAATGAGAATGGAGACTTGCATGACCTCAACGGTCATCTACGTAATGCAGCATGTCAAAAGATAGACGATCAGGGGGCTGTAATCCCTGATACAAAAGCAGAAGAAGCAGATGCTGCAATACCTCAACCTGAGCTAATGCCCAAGCTGCCAGAAGCATGGAGATTTCAAGGCTAGTCAGAAGACCATGGATCGAATTTTGTTTGACAAGGTACTGGTGGGAAAGAAGAATATGATTGTGGATTTCAATGACAAGTTAGATTTCTTGTACCTCCACCTAAACACAAAAATCAAAGATCTCGACACTCGTGTGGAAAATCTAAAAAATCAGGTGACTCATGGGAGTGAAACCGTTACGAGGTACGAGGTTATGGTCAAGGAGAAGGAAGAATCTGGGAAGGAACATCACATCAATGATTTGATTGATGATGAATTTTGGGTAGAAGAAGAAAGAGAAGCCACAAGAGGAAGGATTCCGTATAGGAAATCTGAGTTCGTTAGGCAATTCTCACACGCATAGATCGATACCAACCAAATAGAATCGATCGACGGTTCCTGTTGGTTTGAAAAATTCGAGAAAATCTTTGAGCATCGATCGACGTAGAGATCGTACGAACGATCGATGGTACCCAGTAACAAAATGAGTAAATCGACCAAAGGTCGCAAATACGAAGTCTCCAGAGCAGAAGAGGGATACATCAGAACCTATGATAGTTGATAAGGCTACCAAGGATCATCCTAGAAGAGAAGAAAAGTGATCTTGGGAAGTTTGTGGTGCCATGTTTGATCAAAAACCATGAGTTTCCCAATGCCTTATGCGACACCGGATCGTCAGTGAGCATCATACCCATGGCTATAGCAGAGAAGTTGTACCTCAGAGTGGAGCCTTCCAGTGATTCTTTCATCTTTGTGGATTGCTCTAGAGTAGACTCAAGAGGTATATGCAGAGATGTCCCACTGCGAATTCAGGACGTCTTAGTCCTGATAGAGACATCCATGTGTGGATATCTAGATCAATTGGAATCTTCTCAATTACTTGGAAGAGCTTTCATGGCCACCGTACGAGCTATCTGTGACATGCAGACAAACAGGTTGTGCCTTTCCCTGATTGATCAAAATGTGTACAACTTCAGTCACAAAATTGTTCAATGATGCAGAGCTTGTGGCCACATGGTTCTGCGATTACGAGTTCGGTGAGGAATCAGAAGAAGGAGCATTGATCGACACCCAACCCTACACATCGATCCACGTCCGTACAGTTCAATAATCGATCAATACCCTCCATATCGAATCGATCGACACTCAAACATCCATAAGAGTCAACACATACAACTGAGACTTCAATTACAACAAAACCTACCTCGAGTACAACGAACACTACAAAGATGAAGAAACAATTGAGTACTGAGGGTTGCTATGGAAGAGGCTTGAGTTTTTCATTTTTCCCATCAAACTGGGAAATCGACATCGATCGACGGCGACCATACACCATCGATCGATACTAGGAACGAAGTACAAACTGAACGTGATTCAGCTGCAGAACACAAAAAGCAATATGGTTATCTACAACCAGATGAGTTTGGTATTATGAGAGATCCAGATGGTTATGCAAGAGCTATGGATGGCAAAATTCTACATGTCACAAAGGAAGATGTGGCAGACATACTTGCAATGGCTAATAGAGCTGGAAACCTTTTTGGTCACCAGTCTGATTATCGAGCATCGATCGACGGCCCACATACCCCATCGATTGACACCAATCCGGCTTACCACGAATATGATAGAGTTTACGGAGTCTACAATGCAGATTACAAAGAGGAAGAGCTGACTGAATCTCACAGCCTAGCACTGGAAGAAGAAGATGGCTGGGTACTGAACACGAGAGTGCGTAATCCAACATCAATAATCGGCCGATCTTGGCCATCAAACGACATCAAACGAAAACCAGAACATTTACTTGGAGTAGAAGATACATAAGTTGGTTATCTCAGACCAGATGAGTTTAGAATTTTTAGAGATACCGAAGGACGTACACGAGATCTTTATGGGAGATTTCTAACTCTACCTAAGGAAGATGTAGCAGAGGCGCTTATTATGGCGGGACGATAATGAAATTTATTTGGACAACAGGAGGACAATCGATCGACGCACCCGTACCAGCATCGACAGACAGCAAGAAGTAGAAACACGAGCCAATCCAAACTCAACCATCGATCGACAACAAGAAGAACGCATCGATCGGTACCCCTATTCCAGGAGTCCATGAGTTCTGTATATCTAACCCCTTTACTTCATAAACCCCAGGAACGATCAGTTGGATAAATCCCCTAGTGATAGACGGTCGCGTAGAGTATGGAACAAGAGCTTTGATGCTTATTGCAGAAGAATTTTCTTTTGGGGAAAGCAGGATGAGTATGGCATCTACAAAGATAAGATTGGTAATGCACGAGCTCTAGAGGAAAGGAATCAGAAAAGGCAACCTGTGTGTTCAGATACTTGCAGAGGTAAGAGTCCATATATCCTTTGATCGATACTCCCAAGGTAAATGTTGCACTTTTATTTTATGCAAAGAAATAAAATGAGTAGAGGGGCGAGTCAGACTAGTATTCGCTAAGTTGTAGGAAGAATGGAATTGGTTGCTATACTACGATACGGTATATAAAGTTTCTCTCTGATTGACTTGATAGGATGTGGCTGCAATAGGATAAGGTGAAAGTTATACTTAGATATTATGTGAGTCTTCGCTTTTCAAAACCTCTTTCGCAGGCTTCTTTGCTTGAGGACAAACAAAAGGTTAAGTCTGGGGGAATTGATATAGCCTATTTATTACCAGTTTCAGGCCATGTTGTAAGCTCTATTTCGGGTCTAATATGTGTGTCTAGACTATGTTTTAAGGTCTTTACAGGTCCAGACACGTTTTGGTGATATATGTAAATACTTGGAGGTTTTGGAGCATTTAGAGGAGAATAATCCGTAACTGATCATCGTGAGACTCGAAGTACAAGACTGTCGTCGATCAATGACAATATCTCGGCACCGAACGATGTTACATGACCAAGATCGATCAATGTTGCACATCTACCATCGATCGATGACCAATTCGCAGACAACCGATTTCATGCCAAAATTAGTGATATGACACAAGATTACAAGATTACCCCTGGAAAAGTTTTGACCTAGACTTTAGGGTTTTATATTTATACTTTATGTATGGCACCAAAAAGGGGTGCTGGGTAAGTGTGTGTGTAGGTTTGTGCGTACAAGCACTACATCATAGTTTTAGGATTTATATAGGGAGAAGATTCATAACTACTTAAGAAGATTTGTATTGGTACCCAATATTTTGTCAATGCATTATATTCAGATTATTATTCTTACTTTGATTACGTCTGAGTAGTTACCTATTAGATTTAGGGTTGAATTATAGCAGTCATGGATTAGCCAAAAACTAGGATTGCTAGTTAACTTAATATCCATCAATTGAATTGTGCTTAATGCTTGCATTCTAGAGTAGCTAACTAGGATCTTGAAAGTAGGACATGGATGACTACGAGAGTAGGTTTTGTGCTAGAATAAACTCCATTGAACTAGGTAGTTAGGCGCATGCGAAATATGGTCTAATTATCTTGGTGAACATATCAAATCTCGTTCACACTTCCTACTAATTTCACCGTCGATTGACATAAGGCCTTAGCCGTCGATCGATGGTCTTTCATTTTGCTCGCATACGAGAGTTGGAGTTAAAAGAGTCAAAATAGTTAATATTTGAGTTCTGAAATATTTATATATATGTGCATCTTATCCCCTATAATTCATAAAGCTTTAAACCCTAGATCTAACATATTTACATTTACATCGAAGTAGATTATTAGCATATTTCCGTATTTACATTACTAGCATACTTCCATATTTACATTACTAGCATACTTCCATATTTACATTACTAGCATATTTCCATATTGCATCTACACCTTCTGATAAGGAATATTTCCTTAAACTAATTACTTGTTACAAATATATATAATTATATAGCTTAGTCTTTAGAAATAAGAAATCTATTGTGTGTCATTGTTCTCTGTGGAATTAATCCCTAAGTACTACACCTGATCTCTCTTGGCAAGAGTATTGTTTTGTGTGTTAGGATTAAAGGTTAATATGATAGTTAATTTTTTAGGATATTTATACCCTTCTAGAACAGTAAACACACCCAAGACGGGATGGGCCTGGATGGGTCACAGTTCGCAGGGTTCTCAGTCTGCTGCGGCTCATCTTGTTGCGGCTTCAGACATCGGGGACGCAGGGTCGGGGGAGAAGGCCCCTACACTTAGGAAGAGCAATAAAAGCCACCGGGGTGATCTGTCAGTCGTGGGAAAGTCCAAGGACGCAATCAGAGGTACTGGAGAATTGCAGGCGGCAGAGAGTCCAAAGAAGAAGAAGAATAGGAGGTCCGCGGGAAGGGAACAAAGGCCAGTGCGGCAAAGTCCCGAGCCCAAATGGTGGCACGATGGCGCTCTGAATCGAGGAGCCTCCGCCGATGAAGATGCAAGAAATGGGTTGACTTCCCCGAGGAAAGATGAGGCCGCACCTAATTCCCCGCACGAGCGGGAAGAGCCTCCCTCTGATGAAGCGGCTCAGCTGAAGAGGAGGAGCAAGAAGAAGAAGAATAATGAGGCGGGTCGGAAGCTCATGTCCTCGGGGAGGTCGATCTTCCTGACCAGCAGGTTGGTAGAGACTCAAGGGTAGTCATTACTCGGACTCCCAAGATTTCCTTTCACGATCGGGTCTCCTTTTCATACGATGCCACAACCCCATAGATACTTAACTGACCAGAGTGTGCCAACCTGGTTTGTCAGATCAGGTGTGGGCCATGCGACTTACCGGTTGTTGACGAGCTGTTATTCAGAGATGCTTACGTCCATGCTGCCCACAACCAACTGCTGGTAGGTCTTCTGCAGTTTTCGATTCATCGGATTATTCCATTGGAAGATGATGTATGATTCCTTTTCTCGCGCAGGCTAACGGAAGCATGAACTTATTGGTGGAGAAGTATGACACCAGGCTAAAGATGATGTTTTCTAGTCTCGAGAAAGCCGAGAAGAAGGTGCGAGCGAAGAAGAAGTGCGTCCTTTCTATGAAGGAAGAAATTAGGGCTATATCCGAGGAGATCTCCCGTGAAAGGGATGAAACCATTGCTTGGAGCAGAGCCAAGGAGAAATAGGGCAGATGATTCTCGAAGGCGAGCTCGGGACAGTCATTGCGGCAATGGAGGAGCTTAATAGGGACAAAAACCGCTTTGGCGATAAAGAAGGCTGAGCTTGAGCGAGGGAAAGCCGACATCGAGGAGAGGCAGGTGGTGGAAGTTGCTCGTCTCATGGACAATCGCAGCTTCGTTGTCACTCAAAGACGGGGTAGGGTGCAGACTGCCATGATTGCCAAGTGTAATCGTCGGTTCAACAACATTCGTGAGCGCGAGTCTCGCTGTGATGCCTTCGACACAGCGCGATGCCTTCGACACAGCGCGATGCTTCTACAGCCGATTCTGCAGAGAAGAGGTGGCGAGATTACGAAGGAGACAATAGACTTCTTTTCGGCCGAGGAAGAGAATTTAAAGGAGGAAGCCACCCGTCTCGAAGTCGGAAACATTCCAGAATCTGATCTTTCTCTGTCTCTTCTAGTTCTCGAATCACCTTTCGTCGAAAAAGATCTCCTGGTCGGGCTGGATCCCTTTGGATCTAATTCTGGACTAATCGACCAGGGCGGCTGTCAACCTCCAGACTCCAGCTCGTTCCCTTGGAGAACCCTCAGGGGATCAAGCTAAGGATCCGCTGACCGCTGGAAGCGGGGTCGCCACCAGCAGGGTTGAAGGTAAGGCCGTAGTTGAAGTCTCCAAATCTTCCGAAACCTCAGAAGACGAGGGGGACTCACATCTTGGCTTAAGTGAGGGGACGCATAAGCCAATGGAAAGCGATTAGGCCAAGCCGTTGAATGAGGAGCTATAGGAGATCTAGAGCGTCGGTGTTCCTGAGAATGCGGCAGTCATATTGAAGGATCCTTCTGAATGGAATGACCAAGCTGGAGGGGGCAGTCCTACCGATGCTGACGACCAAGGATCCAGTTGTTGTATGTTCTGAACCATTTTCCTTTATATAAAAGTCTAATGATGACTTGACATTTCTAATAGGTTATTTTCTAAGCTTGAAATCCATCGCTGTTTACCGCCTCTTTTAAAGTTCTTAGATAACGGTCTTTGATTTATGGGATCACTGTTGTTGTTTGTCGACAAACGATTCAAAGTAGTCCGTTTGATCACTTGTCGATAAGGATTATCAAGCATTAGGAACATGTCCGATCGTCATGTAGGACTTAGGATTTCAAATATCATGTTTTTATTTGAAGTAATTCGTTTAGTCGTTTATTGACGAGAATTATCGAAATGTCCCAGTTAAGATTCTGACTATAGAGAATTACAGGCAATAATGGTTCTCGTTCCGCGTTAAAGTAATTTTTCAGTCCCCGGTTGGCCAAACATGCCGAGAAATTATCAAAGGAAACGAGAATTATTGGCTAAAACGGTAGTCTGAAATCGACGGCGGTTAAGGCCCTTGGGTACGTGTCTGATCAGGTCGTATACGTTTGTCGGGCGCTAGTGCTGGTACGTGATCCAGAGCTTGGCGGATTTCGCACTGCTTGGTCATCAGGCATCGTTGTGACGCGCAAAAGTGACTCTTATGTGATGCATTTGCTCATCCTTGTCGGTTTGTTTCCCAATTTCCCTTAGGAGGGGTTAGTTGGTTTGTGTTGGTTATATCTGGGACTTTATGAAGGGGCTGCCTACGTACCCTGGCAGGGAATTAAGCCATTCATAGTTTGTTTTTAAGCGAGAGGAAGTGACTCAGAGAGTTCATCTACTTTACAAGCAAAAGTGGTTTGTCGCTAGTTGAAGTATTTCCGAAGGTTGTAAGAGTTCCAAGACCGATGTACTGGTTCACCAGAAGAGGTTTCGAGTCGGTAGACTCCGGGTTTGACAATTTTGATGATCTTTTATGGTCCCTCCCAGTTTGAGCCAAGTTTATCTGCTTTCCATTCTTGAGTATTTTCGAACAGTTTTCGTAGGACGAGGTCACTGAGTGCCAGCGATCGGGCATGGTCCTTCTTGTTATAGTAGCTGGCGGCCAAGTGATGGCAGTTCTGGATTCTGAGAAACGCTTGATCACGTAGTTCCTTGATATTGTAGAGTGCATCAATCAGTATGTCGCGATTAATGCCATCGTGCGGGGAATTTTGGCTCGGCGCAGGCTGGTGACGTTGTCTTCTGCGGGACATTGCTTCGACGCCGTAAGAGAGGGAGAAAGGTGTGAGGCCCGTTGTGCTTCTCGGTGTTGTGCGATGGGACCACAAGATGCCATATAACTTCATCGGCCTAGTGTCCTTTTTTTTAAGTCCAGTCGCTTTTTGATTCCGTCAATGATAACTTTATTTGTTGGTTCAGCCCGACCGTTGCCCTGCAGGTATCTCGGGGTAGATGTGTTTAGTAGGAATCGCCATCTGTTTCAAAAGCCTCGAAAATTGTTGGAATTAAATTATGAGCCGTTTTCAGTAACTATTTGTAAGAAAAACAGTGACGGCAAATAATGTATTTCCAGATGAAATTCTGAACCTCGTTCGCTGTTATCTGAGTGAACGAATCTGCTTCCGCCCAATTCGTGAATTAATCTTTCATTACCAGCAGGAAGCGACGTTGCCGCGGGCTCGGCAAAGGTCCGACGATGTCTATTGCCCAACGCATGAAAGGGTAAGGCGCTGCGGTTGCGCGCAACAGGTCTGTGGTGCTGTGTATATTGGGTGCGGGTGTACATTTGCAATAGCTGACCATAGTTGGCCAATAGTAACGGAGACTTTGGCTGTCAGGACTAGCGTTCGTCCTCCCGAATGGCTGCCGTCTGCTCCATCATGGATTTCAGCCACGACCAAGTAGGTTTCTTCCCCGTTTGATGCTAGTGAGAACAACTTTGTTCGTCGTCTAGCAATAAATCTTACCGTTCTGGAGGACGTAGTTCGTTCTTCTTTCGTTTAGTTGTCGAGCTTCCCATTTGTCGGATGGAAGGGTTCCATCGGTGAGGCATTGAATGATTGGGGTTCTCCAGTCCGTTTCGTTGTGTTCGGAGGGGGTTTTAGGTGGAGTGGAACTGCTAGTATCAGCGACTAAAGCTATCATTGCCTCCTTGTCATAGTGTACGTTGATGCTTGGGCGATCGATCCGATGAATTGGTATGGTGCGTCATATTTGATATTTGAGCTTACTGCCAAGTGCTGCGAGTGCATCCGCACACACGTTATCCCGCGAGGGACCTTAGTGAGAGCAAAGTGCTCAAAGTTATCACGAGCTTCTGGACTACTTTCAAATAGGCGTCCATTCTATCATTTTTTGCGTCATATTCTCCATTGAACTGGCTGGCGATGAGCTGCGAATAGCAGTAGGCGACAACTCTTTTATCTCCGATGGGTTTAGCTAGATTAAGACTTGCTATAAGGGATTCATACTCTGCTTCGTTGTTGGATGCTTTGAAGTCCAGGCGGAATGATTGGCAAATAAGCTCGCCGGTAGGTGACTGAATATGGACGCTGGCTCCCGATCCCTTGTTTGTGATTGAGCCATCTATGTATAGTACCCAATTGTTTCTTGGCTCAATTAGGTCGCGCTAAAGCTCGGGTGCAAGTTCAATTAGGAAGCCGTTGAGGACCTGAAATTTTGCCGCTGATCGATTCCTGTAAGTGATATCGTGCTCGCTTAAATCAACGACCCATTTCAAAAGACGTCTTGACTGATTCATATTTTTCATGATAGCGGGTAGGGGTTGGTCTGTCAGGACAACTATCGAATGTCACTGGAAATAGGGTTGGAGTTTCCTCGCTGAGGTGACCACTGCAAGGGCCATCTTTTCTAATGTGGAATATAGGGTGTCTGCATCCGCCATTCATTTGATGGTGGTTAAGATAGGTTTTGCTCGCCTCTGTCCTCACGGATGAGGACGGTACTGACAGCAGTGGGGGATACAGCAATATAAAGGTAAAGGATATCGCCTTCTTCCGATTTTGCTAGTACTGGAGGTGTTGTCAGGCATGCTTTAAGTCGGCCAAAACCTTCCTCATATTTGTCGTCCCAGATGAACCTCTTGTTACGTCTTAGAAGTTCGAAAAAGGGGAGGCATTTTTTCGGTTGATCTAGAGATGAACCTATTGACAGCGACTATGCGACCGGTAAGTCGCTGGACCTCCCTACTATTTCTTGACTTGGGAGTTCGAGAATTGCGGAAATTTGCTTTGAATTTGGCCTCAATACCCCGCTCAGTGATGATGTAACCTAGGAATTCACCGGACATCACTCCGAAGTTACATTTTGCTGTGTTCAGTTTTCATTATGTATTCATTCAGTGTGAGAAAGTACAGATTCAAGTGCCCAAGATGATTGCTTGCACGTAGTGATTTACGTTGATGTAAACTTTAATCGTGACTGCGAGTTGGTCGCGAAAATCCGAATTGACAAGTTGGTAGTTGAAGCGGTATTTTTGAGGCCGAATGGCATAACTTTGTAGCAATAAGTTCTGCGGTCGGTAATGAAGGCTATTTCTCTCTATCATCAAGATGCATCATGATTTCGTTATATGCAGAGAAGGCGTTCATAAAGCTGAGTAATTCATTGCCTGCTGAAGATTCGACCAATCGATCGATGTGTGGCCAGAGGAAAGCTGTACTTTGGACATGCTTTGTTCAGGTCGGTGAAGTCCACGCACACACGCCATGTTCCGTTTTTTCTTGCGTACGACAACCGGGTTGGCAAGCTATTTGGGCTATTTTACTTCGTTGATAGAGCCGCGAGAAAGTAGGCGATCGACCTTGTCATTAACGGCCTTGGCGCGCTCGGTCCCGTGCTTTTGTCTTTTCCCTCTGATGGGCTTGTGGGTTGGGTTGACGTTAAGTTCGTGAACGGATACAGACGGAATGATCCCTTTCATATCGCTAGTCGCCAAGGCGAAGGTTGAGGAATTATCTTTGAGGAAAGAGACGATCTGGTCCTTAGGTTCATCGCCAAAGTAAGCCCCTCTCCGAATTGTTTTGCTCGGATCATTGGTGTCGATACAAACCTCGATGATTTCTTCTTTGAGAGGGTAAATTTTGTCGATAGGTATGGCCACTGCATTGAATTGGGAATTTAATCGCTGTGCTTTGACTTCATTTACTAGGCGGTCGTGCGCTGCTCTTTGATCGCCACCAAGTGTCAGTATGTGACCATCATATCCGCGGGATGTTGATACATTGATTATAAGTTGAGTGTATGGCCTTCATTAAGTGAATCCATGGTGTCCCGAGAATTATATTGTACGGTACGCGGACATCGATGATGGAAAATTTGATGTTTTTGGTTACACCGAGGGCGGACACACTGAGTCGGACTGTACCCAACATGGTCACGGATGATCCGTTGAAGCCTGTAAGTGATCGATAGAAGGTTTGATGGTTGCAAGATTAAATGGCCATTTTATTGACAGTTTCCTTGAAGATAAGGTCTACCGAACTCCCAAACTCAATTAAAACTTTAGTTACTTCAAAGTCCCCGATTCCAAGTTCGACAAGGATGGGGTCGTTATGCGTGTGTGTACGTCAGCCAAGTCTGTTGCTGAGAAAGTGATATATGGATCATTCTTCAGGATGACGGGCCAGTTTCATGTCACGATTGCTTTGCGACAAAACTCTTGAACCGATCGTAATGAATTAGTCGCCGAAGGAGAGCCACCCATTATCACGTTCAGTCTGAATGCTTTTGATTGGTTCAATTGTGCGCATAAATCGGTCGCTGGTACATGCGGCGACGGGCGTTGTCGTCTGTAGTTGTTTCTTGCGGACTTCTGGAGGTGTTGAGTTTGATACGTAAGTCGGGGATGCTAGAGCTGAAGAGTTGAGTTCGGCGCGTACGTCAGGGATGTGAGAGTTGAGTTTGGCATGTAAGTCGGGAAGCGGCAAGAGCTCAGTTTGGCGCGTAAATCTGTGGCTTTGGAGGTCAGCTTGTGCGTACGTTATCGTGGGCGGGATTTCTTCCGTCAGGGGTGCGACTTTGCCTGCTAGATTTTTCACGTAGATCAAAGGGCTGGTGAAGTTGTTTAGTCGCTCTGGACTTGGTGGAGTGGCTTGGGCTTTTCACTTTTTTAAATGGCGGAGATCTGTCTCTGGTGGCTCTTGTCGGAGGGCGGAGATGGAGGGCCTGAAATTATTGTAAAGATATTTCTGGGAGATGTTGGTTTGTCGTCGTCGGACCGACATGTTACCATCTTGTCAGGATGTTGTCACAACCAGTGCCTCAGGTAGGACGTCCGCGTTACTCCTGCCTTGGGGCTTCTTCTTCTTTTATTTAATATTTGTCCAGCTTTTGTTATTTTTCACTTCTTTTGGTTTGCGGGCTCGATCTTCGTTGGGACGCTGGAAGGCCCCGGCGGAGGAAGCTCGTGCAGTTGTTTGCACTCTTTTGTCTCGTGCCCCTTGACTTTGTGCTAGTCACAGTATTTGCTATCGTCAATGGAGTGGTCGGCTGTTGAATCTGCCCGATGCGTGGGAACTGACCTATCTC